>JAAEAF010004268.1:0-15796 GCA_011037195.1 Triatoma infestans
CTCGAAATATATAAACGCAAGACACAAAACTTAATAAATGAACAGACAAAATTTGCCAGTGAACCATTATTCAAAACACTCTTCCCACAATAGCAACAGAAACACAATTACCAGTGCAAACATTACACGCAACAAATAGTTCTTAAACAGATTTTAGTTTTAGGTTTAGTTTTAAATCTACTAGGTATATATAAATTTACTAGTTTATAAGTTACTAGTTTATTTAAATTTACTAGTTTAGATATAAGTATATATATATAGGGGAAAAAAAAGTGCGTATTTGGATGATGTATGTGAGTGATGATGTGATATGGTTTGTGGGATGCATAATAAAAAACTTAGTTATATAAAAAACCATATTTAGGTGTGTATGCTTGCGAGGATGTGAGGGTTGCGTGGGGAGGTGGGGGAATGACTGGAATGCGTGGATATGGAGACTTAATTATGAAAAGTCGTTCAATTTTGAATGGATGAATGAATTTTGAATGTTAGTTTGGTCGTTATTTAATTTTATTTAAATTTATTTTGTGTATTTTTTTTATTCTATTTTGGTTAGTTGATTGTGAGTGGGTCTCCCTCCAACAACAGAGTTTAAAGATTAGACCCCCACATGTTATGTCCACTGTAAGAAAAATTTGCCCTTGAACAACCCAAACACGTGTTTTCCCACCCATCTGGCCACATCCCTTGACCTAGTTTAAGAGTTTAGTTTTTTAAAAATAAGTCTCAGTTAGTGTGAAACTAAGTTTGCTCTGTGCGAGTCTGTGTTGTCACACTGTCTAAAAAACGCATCCTCAAGATGGGCGAACGCCCGAAACCGGTCGATGACCACAAAATGAAGCAGGCTACCACGGAAAATGTCTCTGAAAAAATACTTAAATTAAATTTTTATTCTTTCGGACATTTTTGTAATATTATGTGTATCTTATAACAAAAAATGCTGCATCATCTTTTATTACTCTTGTTTAAACTAAAAATATATAGCCATAAAAAAAATTTTCTATGTTTTGCTTGCTTGGGAAACATGTGTCTCTTTTAGGACACATTTTGAAAACTAAATTATTTTCTGTTGTAGAACAGATTCCACTGTTTTTAACAAATATTTCAAATAAAATATGAAATTTAATATAGATAATTTTATGTATGTAAAATATTATAATATATTATAAACAAATTTATTTGTATACGGATTTTTTCAAATAAATTTGTTTGTAAACAATAAATTTATTATGCTAGTTAATGTAATTGTAATATTAGCAATGTCCTTGTGAAATTGTGGTTATTGACAAAATTGAGATTATGAGAAAATTTATTGTAAATTTTCTATATCTTAGAGTCAAACTAATTAGTATAAAGCCATTCAGCTTCTATCTAGTCATATTATTGACAAATTGCCGGATTTTTTATAGCGCTAGTGTTATATAAATGCAAAAAAACTTAAGTCTTCAAGTTGAGAACACGTCAGACGTTTTTTATAACGACATTTCGCCCATATTGCAACTGAATGGGATCTGAATCACTAAAGATTCATAGAATCCAAAGAACGAACATTCAACCTAGTTACTCGCTACTTAGGCCAGACCAGGGTGGTAGATTCTATATATATATAGGCTAGCTAGCCCTGCAAGAGAACAGTTTTACAACAGGTTACGAGCAGTTAAAAACCAGTCAGCAACCTTCTCATCATTCAGCCAGTCCTGTCTCTTTATATATCTCTTGCTACCTAACTTCTATATACTTATAAAGTCCTTGCAGATTATGTTATCTCTCATTATACAGTGTTCAGCATATATTCTAGTTTATTTCTCTATAATCCATTCTCTCGAATTCTATCTCCACTTCTCAAATCCATTATACAACAGGGTTCTTCGAGATAACATTGACTTGATCAAATACAGTGTAGTTCTGCGTAACTGTTTTTATGGATTCATAGCCATGGAAGCTGAAAGATCGTAAATACATATTGGCCCCAAAACAGGGGGGCACAATTTTCTTCAAGATAAAAAATATCTATATAATAACTATTTCGCTAGATTTTTTTGGTTATATATTTAAAAAGGTAGATGTCAATTTTGTTTGATTTCTGCGTACACATTATGTGCTCACTTCTGATTTCGGCGCAGTATTACATGAACAACCTTACTTAGCTATCGCTTTCACAGTAATTTGGTAAGTATATTCACAAAATACCATATTCGAAGAAGCAGGACTCATTGTTATACTATACCTCTCAGATCTTTGCTTGAACCGTCACACAAAGATATCAAACTTACCAAGAATGCAAGACGATTGTCAGGAGTGTTGATATTTCTGTTCCAAACTCACATCGCTGCCATTGTAACTGTACTTAACGCACATTCCTAAACTACCTGTACCACGTCAAAATGGTCTTGCGTTGCTTGAATATCAAGTGCATTTCCACTATCTTATTTGTTTCCCCTGACGGCCACTTGAAAGATCTACCTATCGTACGACTCTATACCCCTTTCATACTGCTTAATGTGTGGCTTTCAAAAAAAGGCCAGAAGGCCAGAGATAACCAATATTTAAGTATAAATACATTTTTTTTAAGGCTTCCTTATATATGACTTGACAGTACCTGCTTATTCTGGCTTAAATCAGATTAAGATTAATTTAAACCAAAATTCTAAAGTTTGTGTCCCATTAAATCTAAATTTAAACCCTTATTAGCTATATACTTTCAGAAATTGTGGTATCGAAACCAGTATATTCGGAAATAATGCTTATAACAAAAACCACTGAGGCAGCCTCAACCCAGAAACCTGTTTTCTATTTTCTGAAAAACGCTTTTTTTTGTTCAACAAAACAAAATCAGTATTAAATTTTGTAAGATTAATTAACTTTAGCTGGCAATTTTTTTTTTTTTTTTTTTGTTGCGAATGAAAAGAATTTGAAATAAATATTTACCGATATTCTAGGAATTACTTTAAATTAAAAAATTTCGTTAGAAGATTAAACATTAACATTTAAATGTGTAGTTAATATGTATGAATAATTAGTATAAACAAGATTTAATATCTTGGAAGGATTGTTGGTTAAATATGTCTAGCAGATAATACCAATGTATATAAAGGGGGGCTCTTAGATTACATTCATGGAATATTATGTTCACTCAATATTATTATGATATACACGTGTAAGTAAATAAGAGCTCGTCATCAAAATAATAATAATAATAATAATAACAAAATAAAGTAAACAGTATCAAGTTGTAATCAACATTTTTAGCTAAAGAACATTGTCTGCTAATAAATAAATACTTTGTAATTGATATGGTTTTTAATATAATAACTTATTAATAAAAACAAAAGAAAGAATAGATTCCTACTAGATTGCTTTAACATAATCTCGGATATGGGGTACGTTAAGATAGAAAAGTGGCAAGGTGGCCTCATAGTAGAGTTCTATTGGATTTAATTCAGTAAAAGCAGAAAGAAATGTTTCCGCTACACCCCTAAACACTACTAGCTGGCAGAAGTACGGATTTATTGAGGTTGAATTCAAAGCAGATCAGAGGCTTTAGTAATTCGTGCTCCACTGAACTGAAATCTTAAAAGCAGAGAGAAAGATTAGATATCTGACGGATCCGATTAGCACAATTCTTTTCATTGATGAATGATTAAAAAAAATTGCAGACAAAGAGTTTAAGAGTGAAAAATCCAGAAGTGTAACTGATATTAAAAGACGATTTGTTAAGTATTATTAAAAACTACCTAATTGTATATTCATTGTCATAATTGTGGTGATTACTGCACCGTTTCTGTCCCGCTAAACTTTAAAAGAAAATGCGCAAAATTAGCTTAAACTTGTCTAATGTTAGTAGAAAATAGTGGTGAATATTGAGAATGATGGATACACGAATCGAGTTAGTGATTCAGAAGAAAAGAGTTTTTTGATAGTAGACTGACCGAGCGAAGAGTTGTGATGAATGTGTAGAATGGTGTATCGTTGGCTAATTTGCGTGGCTTGAAGGGTAATGTGCCTAGTTATAACTGTAATGGGATCCGAAGAGAGAGAGACATAAAATTAGACAGGATCACTCTCTAGCTTAGGCCAGGCTAGAGTGGGAGAAACTGTTTAAATATAGCTACGGGGGAGTCTACCAGTCTTGCAGCAGAGTTCATACAGCAGTCACAATGCGTCATCAACCTTTCTCTTTACCGCTCACTACCATTTTATATATTTTAGTGTGAAGTCCAGGCAGTTTGTGCTACTTCTCTATTATACAGTGTTCAGCTTTACTTCTAGTTTATTTATCTATCTAAACCAATTTCTCTCCTTCTCAAACCCATTATGTAACTTTTGCTTGTCTAAAGGTATATTAACTATCTAGTTTGGTGAACTTTTCTAAGTCCATGGATGGTTGACTTCTTATTCCCTACCACTAAAGACTACTTCTAGATGTGAGGTTCGCTGTTAAAATTGAAGCTCATTCGTCAATATATTGTAATGGGTATGTCAGAAGAGGTAATGTTTAGTTGACACGCCCTTATAGGCTCAAGGCTGGGGTTTGCTGCATCTGTTAATAGTAGCGTCCAGCTTTTATGTGGCGAATTTATTGGTGATTGTCCCATTATACGAAATTAGTTGTTTGAAGGGATTGGGTTCAAAGCCGTAACCATTGTAGTCAAAAAGATCTACTGCCTCTTTTTGTGTACCTATTGTTTTGTATACTGGCTATAGTCTTTTGAAAAATTTAGCCTTGTGCAGACGGAAATGAGATGATCTTATAGTTTGGTTGTGGATACGATTAACCCAGATTTTCTTACATCCGTTTCCCTCTACACGTCTTAACGTAAACAGTATGGGATGTTAGTAGTCTCAGGGGTAAATGTTATTAGGCTGGTAATCCCACAATTCCTTTAAGCTTACACCTAGTTTTTTTTTTTTTTTTAAATCATATTCAAAGTTTAAAAATTGAACTAAAACTGACTAATTATTTACAGAAATGATTTTTTTTACAATTATCAATATTAACAATTTCTAATTGTGTTTTAATTACCCATTGATAATAATGTTAATGAACTTTATTTTGATTATATTATTTTTATTTTTAAATAATCTATTAAAGCTGAACGAAAATTTATTGTTTGCTATTTCCAAACAAAAAAACGATCTTTTTTTTTTCGTGTCGATGAACTACTCAACGCATCATTTAAACTGCCGGTTACTATTAGATTACATCATGCCAGTGGGTAAATTCTTTTTTAACTCTCCCCTAGTTGACATAATTGGTCATTTGGTTAATCTAGTGTACAGACAAAGAGATCGATTTCCTACTATATTGTTTGTCTCTGTCTCTCTTACATTACTTTTTTAAAAGTTTTTTTTTTTTTTTTTTTATAAAAATTAGATTAAAGTATTAAAAAGAAAAGTAAAAGGATAAATAAAACAAGTTGTTAAACATTAATTTAATTTCTTATTTAACCAACTTCTGCTTTTAGATGTAACCAGGGGCACCATATATGATATTTTTATCTTCAAACTCTCTACATCACGTGACTCTTGACTTTGTTCACTCTTTCATTCGCTCACTTTTTCTCTAAGCAGTTTTTTTTTTATAGAAAAAAAAAGTTCTGTTTACACATTGATGTCTAAATGCCTTTTAATTAAATATAGGCTTTAATTAAGATTAATTAGAGACGTATTTATGAATTGAAAAAGTGAAAAAATGAAAAGACCTTATGTTATTAGACTTCCCAGTGAATACAGTCAAGTATGAAAGAATGTTGAGATCCTTTCAAACCGGGTGATGGCACAGTATATTTTCTTTTCGGTCCAATTGCAGAGACCATGTTTGACTTACAAGTAAGGAAACTATTACTCTTTGCATTTCTATGCCTCCTGTATATTTTTCGACAATTTTCAGCTTCTTTGAGCTATAACGCTGATATATCTTATAAATATCTTATAATATGTTTTCTTTGAGCTATGAGGCAGATATAAAGGTTGTTTATATATATATATATATATATATATATATATGTACATTATAAGCATTATATATATACCTATATTTACCGTTTAGCTTAATGACAGTGCGACACTTTTTCTAAACTCTTTGCCGCGAAAGAGCAGACCAACATGCCAAAAAGGATCCGAAGATATAAACATACCTGCAGCCTATAACAAGATATCAACTGTAACATTAAGAAGGAAAGTACATGAAGAAAAACTGCTGAAATGGGAAGAAAACTGGCAAATTTCATCAAAAGGGAAAATAACAAAAGAATTTTTCAAGTCCATAACAATCAGGCAAAATTGCCAACTCCGACCCCTTCATATAAAGTTACCCAATTGTTATCTGGACATGGACATTTAAGAAACTATTTAAAAAGATTTAAAATAACGGACAATGACAGCTGCATTTGTGACAACGCCTCACAATAAACTGTACATCACCTAATATATGATTGCAACCTACTAGAGAGACAACGGAAGTCCTTAATACAAGATTCCATAGTGAGAGGGGTAAGGGATCGCACCTAAACCCAAACCAACTTATAGAAGATAGAAATTCTCTGCAGGTGTTTGTCAAGTTTATAAATAGTATTAATTTTGAGAAGTTGTAAAATTTTGTATTATATATATTTATATAATATATACATTTAGATTTATGTACTTATTTATATATTAATAATTATTAACTAATACCTGTCTTTTAGATCAAACTTGATATTGTTAAATAGTTGATTATTTTTCTGAACTGCTTAGAACATTTCATTTAACTAAGTTATTAATCTTAATTGTAAATAGATTATTTTAAACCTTCTGTTGCTTTTAAACAACATATATAATGTATTAATTTACAAGATATGTGGAAATAAACGCTCTTGGGTCCAGGGTTACTGGCCTGAGGAAAAAAAAAACCTCTTTGCCGCTAATTTGCACAAGAAAGATTTTTTCAATAATGGAAAATGGGGTTAGATAAAAATGGATCCAATGGAAATTACTTTTTCTGCAGTTCTCAGAAAGCAATATGTTTGCAGTGTGCCCTTCGCAGGTATTTTTCAGTATTTGTCTAGTATTAAAGCCAACAACTATCTGAAGAAGCGCTTTACAATATGTGTGAAACGTCAGGTTATATCGTAGTGTTGAAAACTTGTTTTTTTTTTTTTTCGTATAATTAGTATAGAAGTCTAAAAATTATATTTTTCAAATTGTCTCTACTGTGAGTCACCTGAGTTTTAGATGGAGGCGGGTAGTAAACTTACTTTAATTACAATTATGTAAAATTTAAGGCCAAGGCTAGGAATACAGAATGCCTTAACTTCTGAATAAGTGGCCGCCAATAGCACTCTTTAAGCAATATACAATAGAGAGGGATTAGAAACTTCACTAATATTAATCTAGTACTTTTATTAAATAAATAAATTGTCCGAGAACAGTTCATTTCAGTTAAACATAGAGAATGAAAACCGACATTTTGTCCATTATACAAAAGACTTGTTCAGGGCATTGGGTGGTTGAGATTTTAAACCAATACAATTAGAGCTTCTATTCTTCTGTTTTCTTTTATTCCTTTCTTGTCAAATCTCTTTTTGAAATTTTTATGAGAAATGATTGCGAAATTTTCCCAGACGTTGGCAGACATCATTTTCTAAGAACTCTAGGGAAACTAAGGAAATTTTCCTTCTTTTGGGTTGATATCGCGATTCATAGTTTGATCTAAAGCTTGGGGCTGTTCAGTAAAGCGGGAGGATAACAAAATTGTCATTTCAGAAGTGCTACCAACCAATCATGACATCCTGTGTTGAAAAGCCAGGCATATGTTTCCAGTGGCACCTCTAAGTCTGATTGTAAAATTCGAGCGATTGTCCTTAGCAGATTCTTTGTTTAAGGAAAAACTTTTAAGCTCGCTCCTTTAAAATAGGTTTTAAATAACAGTCTCCATCTTTATTTATACACCGTTCCGTATTCACAAGATAGAAAGCGTTCCTGCTTCTCTGTATGCCAAGTTGCTATGACTGCACTTAGCGAAGCATTTTTACGAATAGGTATTTCAGCCTATGCCACGACATTTAACGTGTTTATTGTTGGGAAACAAAAGAAGCCAGAGAGAGAATAGCTAATGCTGTAATTAATAGGCGCAGGTAAACAAAAAAATGCAAGTATTCGTTGATAATCGTTTCGTTTGCATCAATAAAGCAAACTAAACAATTCCTTTAAAAAGGCTGTCTTGATAATAACTGTATACACCAAGCTTGTTCAATTGTAGAAGACATATGACAAAGTAAGGGAAATAATAAAGAAAATAACACACATATGGAATAACAGTGGCGTAGACGTGTTTTTTTTACAGGTATATCTGTTTGTGAAGAGTTTTGGTTTAGCGCCCACAAACACCTTACAAAAGGCAAGCAGAGTACACAAAGAGTAGAGAGAAAGCCCCCGCTCTGTCAAGACAGTTCGCACGCCACACTGTTGCTACTACCCCTCCCCCAACTACTTTGTTTTCTACACATAACATTTGAAAAATATGACCAAAGCTTTAGTTGTTTCCGTGTTGGTTTCTTCTATTTTTTTAACTTGCGTGTTTTTTACCTCTAGGAACGTTTATTTTTTTTTTCTTTTATTGTTTACTTTTACTTTCTAACTTAATGGATTTTTAATTTTCCTAAGTAAAAGACATTAGATTTTGGATTTTATTCTATTAAATTGTTTTTTAGAGTGAAAAACATTCCATTCCATACTTGCAAACATTGCTATTTAAATTATAAAGAAGAAGAACTCTGAAATGACCTCATTATAGCCATTATATTTTCTCAGATCCTTTGTGACTTCTTGATTGCTATGATAGTGGGAAATATGGAGTACTGAATAGATGGAACGCTTATCGATACAACGCATATCCAAATGAAATCAAAACTGGTAAAAATCAAAAACCGACAGCGACCACGACGCATGACGCACGATGCTTCTTGTTTGGAGCATTGAAAAGCCAAGGAGGATAAGAAACATATTCGGAAGAACTAGGTGGCATTCTGCTCGCTAGTTTCCATTAAACTAACAGCAGTTGCGCGTGCTATATTGGATGGAATAATTTAGGAATAATGCTTAATGAGCATTACAATACGCTACTGATACTTTTATGCTAGAGCAAAATTAGTTTATACACTCTTAAAGTGTAATAAACTGTGCAATATATAAATTGAATTGGGCAAGTCTGTGTTATCACATTGTTTAATCAAGATAAACTGATGATGGGGTAACGCCCGAAACCGGTCGATGACCACTAAATGCAGCAGGTTGTCACGAATGTAGTCTCTGATACTTTGCACGTCTCACCCAACCACACTCTTGTTTATTCTACATCGATTCAGTTAGCAGTTTTTGCTAGCTTGATGAGAAATCATTGGCTTATAAAAATGGTTTTGGCAGAGAGCTGAATGAAGGCAATTGATTCCTTGTAGGGTGTGTAACTGTTTGAGACTTCTTTGGGAATCTTTTGTAGGCTCTTCAAATATTGATGATAAGACTCTTGATGCTATCTTTAGACTTGAGTAA
Organism: Triatoma infestans; assembly: GCA_011037195.1. Taxonomy (NCBI): domain Eukaryota; kingdom Metazoa; phylum Arthropoda; class Insecta; order Hemiptera; family Reduviidae; genus Triatoma; species Triatoma infestans. The sequence goes on from JAAEAF010004268.1 coordinate 9,529, forward strand.
AGTCCTGAAATTACCGGGGTAAGTAGCTTTTTGAAGGAGCTAGCCGTTGCTTTTTGGAGGGAGCTTGGATTTTCAATGACCTATAACGTTCAAGGGCATGACAGAGAGATGGAAGAACTCGTTTAAGGGAGCGCGGCTCCAATGTGGTTGGCGCGTTAGAAACATGAGGTTTCCAGCGCTTGTTCTGGCGATTGTTTTTCAACAGATGACTGTTTATTTCTTTTCAGTCCTATGAAAAGAAATATATATAAAGAAAAATGTGTGATTACGAAGTGTCTTACCTCAAATTTGTTACAATATAAAATCGATAAAAGTAGATTAGTAAAAAAGGAGGAATATTGAATGATGAGTCTACATATAATTGTGGTGCGGTTCTTCTCATTGGATTGTGCAAGCATTTTATGCTGTAATTTTTTTTTTTATAATGTACGTATATCAACATAAAGAGACAAATCAAGCACTAAGTTTGGTCAGTATGTAGAAGTATGTAGAAAAAAGGAGAATTAATTGATTTTGAAAATCGGGTTCCTGAATCAGAATTTGTTTTCATTAGCAAACATGTTATTGAATATTTTGATTACTGTTGCCGCAGTCTATCACTACTAACTTTCTTTTGTTTGTATTAATAGTGCAGTTTTAGTAAGTATTAGAGTTTGTGATCATGTTTGTCAACAATGTAATTAGAAAATAACTTGAGTCCTATTAGTTAAGAAAACCCTTGGAAAAAGGACTGTTTTCCATTTTTTTTCTTAAATGCGAATGTTATTATAACTAAATCCTTAATACATAAACAAAAAGTTTTCTTTTTCTTCTTTGTCTTTTTTAGCCAATAATAAATTCTCATTGTGCAATACAAGAGCTGGGTCTGTTTGGAACAAAACAAGAACTCAACAAAAAGCAAGTGTCGTTAAGTTGTTATTTATTGATAGTCTTACCGCCCGTTGGTGGTATACTGGAACTGGAACTCTCCAGGGTGACCGTAGTAATGGGAAGGGAAGTGGAGCAATGGAGAATGGTAGTTAAATTGACTAAGCCGTGTTGGGTGGATGTTACTTTACCCCGCCTTCCATCACAAAGTACTGGAGTAGTTCAGCCAACAACAGTACCACCTATTTGCCTCCCCCACATACTATTACAATTGTTATGGAAAGAGCACAGGACCCTCCTCTCCTTCCACCACCGCGCACACTTGTATGTGCAGGATGGATAGTAGTTCAGTTATATAGCAGCGGTGAGAGCCAGGGAGAGAGGGCGGTGGTTATACTGGGACCAGTTACTGGGTACGCTCATAGAATAACAATGTACTTTGGATAGAAAATTGGAAGTACGAAGTTAGTAGCCCAAACCCCTACAATTCTGGTGGTAGACCATCGGACTAATGTTCAAGTCATACGCTGTACGACAAACTAAAATTAGTCTTTTTGATAGGAGATCTCACTATTTTCAACATTGAATTTGACATAATTAGATTACCATTAATTCTAAACAAAAGTTAAATACCTTATAAATTGTAAATAGATTTTATTTCTTAATTTTACAAAGATAACTTTATAGGTACAATTTAGAGACTTGGTTATTTAAAATAATTGGACCATGTTTTTTATCTTGATATTTTTATTTATGACCTTTAAATCTTCGTCGCTTTTTCAAACGCGACGAAAATATTGCCGCTTTGGTTAATATTGATTATCTCGCGCTTGTTTCTACTCTTTGTTTTATCATGTTGGCATTAATAATGTTCCATTTATTTGGGTCTAAAAACTGGGTGATCTCTACTCTCTTGGTAAACAAGAAGTTTGGATTTATCGAAATTTCAGGCTTATCAAATCAAAATTTACAAATATTAATGTTAATTTTTGTGGTAATTGCTAGTAAAGGTCGCAGGATCTGGGTGCTTAGTGATGGTGCAAATGGTGAAAATGATAGCACACAAACACTTGCATAATTTATATTTGAACGATTTTATTGAATAAGAGGAAAGGAGATACCCAGGGTAGAGTGACGGAGCGTAGAGTTATGATGATAAATGATTTGGTAGCATGGTGAATGTAGATGTGGTGAGTCACTTGAAGAGAGATATGGCTAATTAGGACTCTTGCCTGTTCTAACGGTGGTGAGCTGGTGCGGCTAGCCAGCTTGGTAGACCTTTCTAGACTGATATGGTGTAGCGATTGTACTCATTAGAGTTGAACTGTAGTCTCGTTCTCTTTGAAGTAAAATCGATAACTGGCTGTAAGCTTATTCCTCAAATATTCAGCTTACATTCGACCTATCTTGCAGCCAGAGCAGCTTCTAGATTTATATATGTATATATATAAAATAGGAAAAGCTATCTATTTTGATTTATAAATATTCTTATGAAAATTTACTCTCAATATTATATTTAGGGAAGGGATTAGCTAAGTGGTTAGCGCGTTGGACTCCCACGCGGAGGCCCCGGATTCGAGTCCCGTGCTACCCTTAGATTTTTTCTTCCTAGGAGCCTCTACAGCTCACTGTCCGGTGATGGACAGTGTTGTCTGTAGCGAGAGAACATTGTACGGAGGCCAGCAGTGCACTGAGAAGGCTCCGGGCGCTAATGACCATAGATGTTGAAGCGCCTTAAATTATAAAAAAAAAAAAATATATATATATTATATTTGTTTGTTTTAGTTATTATATCTAAACTTCTGTATCCATAGTCTTTTTGTCAATTTGTAAGATATGGTATACTTTCCTCTGTATAATGATCTAGTACCTTTAAAGAGAAATATTAGTAAATAATATAGTTGATACATACTTCTACATAAATCAGTACGGTGTAAATGTTCTTAAACTATATTAGTAAACTAGGTGCTAAGCCTTTGTCTAGCTTTTAACGCGAGCAACCGGTTCCGATTCCCATGGTGGCTTAAATAAATTTACAATGCCAGTTTCCAGTTTTTTGGCGCATAATTTGAAATCCCAGAACAGAGTGGACGTTTACATGATACAATTTGTGTTACAAACAGAAATAATAATAGCATCGGAGCCAATGTTGTATGCCATAAGAGTGGAAAGTTTAGAAAGAAAATGTCTCTTATTTTCATAATATTGATTTTTTTTTTATGAAATATTTCTTATCGAGAAGATTCATTCCATCATTTTGATCACTACATGGAAGATGGCTTATTATTGTTGTTATCCGAAAAGATCAACTTATCGATCTTGACTATAGTCCCATAATGTGGATATAGTTCCATAATCTCGACTAAGTCCTAAAAGGGAATTGTGATACATCCGAGTTCGAATCTGTTCAAAGGTAATCACCGAAAGGATAAGCATCCCTGCACATATTGCATTCGTAATGTTCAATTCCTTATTTATGGATGAGCTCGCACACCATCAAAATACCGTTCAAATCTCTCTGGACCAACTTATCCATTAAGAAATTCTCGTTATTTGCTTTCTTTACAGTTTTATTTAGTCGTTTATGGTTAATTTCGCAGAAGTGGAAATCATCAGCGTTATTTTCCATGATAGCCTGCTTTTTCTTTTTGTGGTCATCGACCGGTTTCAGGTGTACGCCCGATCATCATGATAACACAGATTTGTACAGAGCAAATTCACTTTATACACTATATTGTATAAATAACTAAGATAATATTAAATATTATTCAAAGGACACTTTAGTATTTATTACTAAGTGCTTGTCACAAGATCAATAAATTTCAATCCACATTCTATTTGACATATTTTTATAATGAATCTTACTGAATAAAAAGTAAAAAAAAAGAAATCGCCTTTCATGGAATTCAATTTGTAAAAAATATAAAATATAAATGAGAAAAAAGAGGACTAGAAGATTTATTAGTTCATCAATACATTCTATATTTAGAATATTTAAAGACTTTTTTTTTTTTTTGGTACAAACAATATGTAATAAATATTTATGTAAAATAAAAAAACATAATGCTTTAAAAAAAAAAGAAGAAGTGAATTACAGGAAAGACTGGAAATAAAACAGAATGTCATTATATTTATATTGTAAACTTTTAAAAAAAAGGAAGGTTCATTCGTTTAATCGAAATAATAAATAATAAAAATAAAAAAAATGAGACGGTAAAAACTTATGTTCCACTTTCCAATCTTCTTTTTCTTTTTTTTATAAGAGAAGATCATAAAAAATTATAAAATATAATAAATACATAACTTTTATCTCTTTAAAATGTAAAAAAAAAAAAATTCAGTATTGGGGGGAAAAGGGAATGAAAGAAAGTATAAATTGATATGGCTATAAACTGAAATTGATTTCACCCATTTATTATATATCAAAATTTTATTAAAATATTTAACCATAGACATAGTTAATGATGTGATTCACAAATTAAATTCACGAGGATATGAAGGAAAAGGCTTATTTTATCCCATTTTTATAACTTTTACACACATAATGTAGGTTTCACATAAAAACACCCCTGTGTTTTAGTGCACACCATCAATTCCATTGGCGTAAAATAAGCATATTAGATTCAATAGTGAGTTTCTGTTTAAATGAAGCCGGCTTAGGTTTTTTCTTTTTCCACATGAAACGGAAACCTCACGGCAGCCAGACGTGGAAGCACCCCATGGAAGCACAAGACATGCACGTGTAATCTCTTGATTCATGTGGCTTACTCAAACAAAAGCAACATCATCTATTGACATAGAGTCTTAGCGATCTCTCACCATTCCATGAAGACGGAAGAATTTTCTTGTTTCATTTCTAAGTTCCATTCATAGAATGGAAATAAAATATTGAAATGAGGAGGGATCCCAAGGTCCTATAATCATTGCGACTCAAATAGATCTGTTGTTGTGAAGCCACCCGGGCCAACAACCCCGTAAACGGTATATCCGCATCGGTGGAAATTCAGAATATATACACAAGTCTAGTGCTCACAAGCCACTTGACAGCCGCCGCAGGCAATTTATCGACCAGTTGGAAGGATCCAGCTCTTCGCAGGCCCACGCAATCGTAGAGGACGTCGAAAGGTGTCTCTTTCTCAGTCAAGCAATGACCACTCTTGGCATGGTCCTGTCTTACATCCTAACATGATTCTAGTTTAGCAGGGCTTCGGGCGTAAACTTCTTTGATGGTCCTAATAAACACTTTCGTTTTTGCTTTTGGCCAGTGGGGTTTCTCCGGGAAGCATCTAGTATAGTTACACTAAACATATTTGATATTTTAATAGACTGATATTTATTGTGAATTAAGGACACAAAAACTGTTCCAGTTTCCTTATCCCGGCCGATCTAATCCACTAGATCTGAAAGCCTTTAACAAATTATTTAGAGATTCCCAAAATGTCCGTCAAAGAGTAAACTAGCATTCTCATGCACCACTTTGAACTGAGTATCCTGGCATTCAACATAGTGACAGAATATTCTGATAATACCTATTAACTTCTTTAACACTCTCTGACAATTTTTTCAGAATCCATTTAATCGTAGTCAAGTACAACCTGAAAAATAATGCATCAAGATTCGTCATAAATTCTGCATAGCCCAAATTTACAAGGGCCCCATTTTCCATCTAAGCTGATCTAGATCCTAAACAACTCCCACAACCTGAGTGGGTTCGATATCATCAAATATATCTATCTATCTATCCATTTTCTTGAAAACCCTATAATTAGTTCGGAAGTCACAGCCTTCAGACTGACTGACATATCTGTAATAGATCCTTGAATATTTCAAAATTCAATGAAAATTTGTTTCAAAGAAAAACATGGATTATGTCGTTTCACTCCCGGCATTTATTTTTGATAGAGGATATTAATAGGGGATGAAACCGAGGTTTCAACCTTGAGAGGTTTAAAATTAGTATTAGAATTATTTGTATAATTAATGTTAATTAAATTGAGAAAATCCGTTTAACAGGAAAAAATCAATAAAAGGAAATATCTGGTTAATGGATTCTGATCAAAACCTCTCTTTCAAAACAATTGTGATATCCTAACGGAAGATCAATTTATAACTTCCTAAGATTTCGAATTACCATTCTTTTATAGTCTCGTCCGACCCTAATATGTTCTTATGGAATACGTAGCTCGACTACTATTTTGAATTTCATAATTATAAACAAACAAACAAATAGTTCAAATTTCACCGAATACTTAATTAATGAAAAACTTTTCATTATTGTTGTTGAAAATAGATAAATAAATCCGTATAAATCTATACAGTATTTTCACCATATTTTCATTTATCTAAGCTATCTAGAATTTCACCAATAAATCTAGATGGAAATCCTTTACTAAAAACATCA
>JAAEAF010004269.1:0-28687 GCA_011037195.1 Triatoma infestans
CTGTTTTGCTGATACAGCTGACGGCCAATATGTAGTGTCATCCATTCAGTGGTCATCACTAGCAGTCACTTCAACACAATCCAATTCTCCATTTTATTTACGTTATCAGTTTTTAAACTTCCTATTTCATTGGTATATTTCTGTCCGTATTGTTCTTCTTTATGCTGGACCTTTTCGCTGTCATGTTTTTTATACTATTGAATTCATAGTCGCGTAGTACTGATGTTGACATGGCTGGCAAATAATTATTAGAGTATTATATTATGGATTTATATTTAAATATAAATTAAAAATAATTTCATATAATTCTCTTACTGCTGTAACAAGAAGTATCTCGATCTTGTCAAATTCTCGAAATTGATTTTTTTTACCGGAAGTATATGTTGTGAGGTCCTCTGAGTCGGTAAAAGTGTTTTTTAGAAATTTATAGGAATTTACTTAATTTTTTTTTTTTATATTAGTTTATCGCTAATTTTTCGATAAGTCATAAAGAATTTTTTAAAATTCTGTATTACTATCGATATATATAAATTGCTATTACTTTTATTTACATAATTAATTTCAGTAAAAGTATTGCTTCCAGTACAATGTATTGGTTGTTCTCACTGGTATAATATTAAGCTATACTAAAAGGAATGCTAAAATTTGAAGATCGGTTTATTGCAAGTGCGATATAAAGAATCGATTTTTGAATCTTTCGATTTTTTCCGAACAAGAATAAAAAGTTTTTTTTTGTTTTAAACTGGAAATGCTAATAAATAAAGATATAAACGTTTTTGTTTGAGACATGTTTTCTGATTTTCTCAGAATCTGTAAACTTAGATTTTAAATGTTAACGGTTTTTAGTTCAATGTTATTTATGTTAAGATAATTGAGTAATAATTTCAGTTTCAAGATAAATTGTCAGTTTAATAATTGTACTAACTACGTACATAGATACATGTCCAGCGCTACAACCCGAACCGAACCTTGGCCTCCACTAACAACCTCCTCCACTCATCCCTATCCTGCGCCATCGTCCTCCATTCAGATATGCCTGCTCCTGCTGTGTAAAAGGATTCGAATCATTGGAGATTCATAGGATCTAAAGAGCGGACAAACACAAAAATGAATCAATCTAATTACTCGCTACGTAGGCCAGACTAGAGTGGAAGATTCTATAAATACAGCCGAGCTAGCCCCACAAGACAGTTTCACAACAGTTTACGACAACTTAACCACTAGTCAGCAACCTTCTACTCGTAACTTCTTATCTCTCATCAGTCTGTCTCTTTACAATTCTCTCGCTACCTAACTTCTATATGCTTGTAAAGCCTTTGCAGTTATTTTGTGTTCCCACATTATATAGATATCTTAAAATCCATTCTTTCTCCTTCTCACATCTATTATATGCTGCATCACGGATGCATCCACCTGCTTCTCGGTCTGCTTTTACGACAAGTTCCAACAGGCCAACAAAACCATGACCTTCTTCACGGTAGCAGTGTCTTGCAACCTAATTAAATGGCCAGCCTATCTTAACCTATTTAATCTAACCCACTCTTCCACTGGCTCCTGCTTAAACAACTCATAAAGTTTCTTTTTTCTGCCGAATCCACCAAGTATCCCCATCCTTGATCCTTTTCCGTATCCTTTTCTTTTAAATATGTAAAATTTCTGCTCGTCACTTTTGCTGATCACCCTGCAAAACTGATCCGTGTTTTTTTTTTTTTTTTTTAAACTGGTTTAATCAAAGTTTTGTACAGCAGCAACTGTGCACTTTAATCGATTATATTCGATTTGAAATGGTCTTTGCAGTCCATAATAGCTTCCGTTTACAGACAGTATTCGCTGATAAATTTTCTGGGATATATCGTTGGAGGAATTTATGTAGGAGCCTAAATAGACAAAGCCAATCACTTCTTCGAAAGAGTAGACCATTATATCGAAGGGTTATATGTGGAAGGGTTACTAGTTGTTATATATTTCGTTTTTTCCGAGTTTACCCTCAGTCCCGTGAACTCCTGGTGACTTGTTCAATAGCCTGACTTGCATTTTTTCTTAGACCATTTTCCGACCCACTGTTGATATCTAAGTCATCAACTTGTACTGACTGCAGTAACTGAAAGTCGTGTGATTATGTTTCATATCAGATTATCCAAATAATAAAAATGATAAATTTAATTCAACCTCTACTATTAAGAAGAGATAAATCTATTTTATTACAGGTTATAATATATAAATTAGAGAGTAAACATTTTTCGAATTAATTTTTTATTATTAGATAAGACTTTTTATAATCCTTGAAACCAAGTGCTGCTCTCTACATTTAGCAAGAGAGCTATTTTCAAGAAGTTCACTAGTATTTGGGTAAAATGTTTAGAAAACTGATTCGATTCTTTTACTAAACCTTCTATTTCTTCTAGAGTACTATACTGACTGTCGGTTGAAATTCCTGATGTCAGTCACTGTGTAGGGTAATTGTGTAGAAAGGCGAACAAGAACACAATCCCTCCTTGCACAGTGAATACTTGGCATTGTTATGCTACGCCTCTTACAAACTACTATTTCCATCCTTCCTCTTGTCTCTCTTGTAAGAATTACAACAAATTCCATCTCTGCACAATACTATTTTCATTTTATTAAATTTTACATATATGATATTGTATCCTTACCGTGGGTAAAAGAGGGAAGTATTGCAATCATGTCAAATTTTCTCAATTGAATTTTTACAGGAAATTCATTGGTTCAAGAGAAAATGAAAAAAAAAAAAAACTGTGCATTAGAAACTAAAAATTACAGTTAAATTTGAAAATTGGTACTAAGTTTAATTAGTCAAAAACCCCTCAAGTTTTTTTTACAATTTCCTCAAAATCTGTTAATTTTTTATACTTTCTCGTAATGCTGATAAGAAGAAGTATTATTGTTGCAATCGTGTCAAATTTTTTGAAACGCATTTTCAACGAAAATACTAGTTTGTAGGTCATCTGATTCCGACTAAGTGGTTCTTAGAAATTTGCCTCTCTCTTACTCCTTTCTAACTCTGAATCTTAGCCTGCAAAAGGGATATCTGGCGCATGAAGCTATTTGGTTGGGAATTAGCGACCCCACGGGTTACCACAGCTCAGTAGTCGTCAGAACAGCACACAATACATTTAAACTTCATATACTCTATCTTTTACAGACAAGGACAAATACAGTACACAAATAAGGGTCTTCATCTCTAGTTAATTGGCGTAAGCCCAAGGAGAAAGAAGGGATTAGCTGAGTGGTTGCGCGGTGGACTAACCACGCAGGTTCGAATCCAGCATCTCTACAGCTCACTGTCCGGTGATGTAGGTATAGAACACTGCACGGAGGCCGGCAGTGCACTGAGAAGGCTCCGGGGAAGCACAATAGATCTTTCAAGTCGCAGGACAATAATTACCTACAACAATCTAATCTAACTCTGAAGCTGTAGTAGGATTCGAAGAGAGGGATCCAGAGAGGGAGAGACAGGAACACTCTCTAGTTTAGGCCAGACTAGAGTGGAAGAAACTGTATAAACACAGCTGTGTCAACCATAGGAGGGAGTCTACCGATAATCTTGCAGCAGAGTTCATACAGCAGTCACAACACGTCATCAACCTTTCTCTTCACCTCTCATTAACCATTTTATATATTTTAGTGTAAAGTCCAGGCAGTTTGTGCTACTTTTCGATAGTATACTTATAGTTTATTTATCTATACAACCCATTTTCTCTACTTCTGAACACTATTATAGAAACTTTTTGCTTTTCCTCCCCCTTCCTATGCGCGTGAATGTGTGTGTGCGTGCGAATTAGCTATTCGCATATACCATTTCTATATAATATAGATTTACAGCTTCAATTAATTTTGAGGGGTCAAAAACTTGTAGGACCTTTTTTTCTCTAATTTTAAAGTTTTTTATTATTATTAATTTTAATTACACTATGCATTATTAAATTATTACATATATTTATAACTGAATTTTTTTAATAAATAAAAGAATTAATTACTATATACAATATGAAAACAGAAATTTCATTTTAAAATCTAAAAATATTAACTGTAAGAAAGATTAAATAGTAAATTGAACTTGGAAACTAAAATTTCGAATTCCAAAATTCTTGTCTAATATGAATAAACGAAATTCTTTTAATATTAAATTTTAACCAGAATTTTTTTTTGTTTAGTTTTTATTTTATTTTTTTATAGGATTATTAAAAAAGTTTGGACGAGTTTTGATGGGTGTGAAATGAGAATAGCGTACAGAAATAATGTTGGCTGCCATCATGCCTTCTTACCTCTATAAATATTTTGTTCTAGAGTTTTTATCATATAATAAACTTTGTTGAAATAATTCTTATAAATTAATTAATTTAACAGCATAGGTGTAAATCCTATTTATTTGTCTAATCAATATTTGCTATTTAATTAAATTGATATGATGATAAATGAGTTTATAAGGTGCTGATATGTTAAAAATTTGGATACAAGATTGTACCGTTGGATATATTCTGGTAAAGATGTAATTAGCAATTAGTTGTAACAATAATGAAGGTTTGTGCGTGCCAATCTACATCATCCACTGGGGAATGCTTGCTGTTATTGTACGTGAACCGTATATCCAGCTACCAACTGCTTACTTCGCTACCACCATCACGACAGGCACAACTAAAACATCTTCACACATATAATTCCTTTAGGGAATAGGGTTCATTCTCTATCTCTCTCTCACTCTCTCCAATTTCTCATCCCCTTCCTTATATTGTCTGTTTACTATTGTATTCTTTTCCACTATCGTTTACACTATTATTTTACCACTTCTCATTTTTACATTCCCCTAGCTGCTTAACAGGAAATATTATAATCGTGTCCAATTTCAAAAAATTGACTTTTTACTTTCTCTTACTCCTAGTAAGAGGAAGTATTGTAATCGTGTCAAATTTTCGATATCGATTTTCACCGGAAATAGTCCGTTTTGAGGTCCCCTGAGTCCAAAAAAGTGGTTTTTAGCGAATGGTCTGTGTGTTGTGGTGTGTGTGTGTGTGTGTGTGTGTATGTGTATGTATGTGAACAGCATAGCTCAAAAACGAAAAATCGTAGAAAATTCAAACTTGATATTACGTTTAGGTATCACCATGGGATCTGACGGTGCGTCATGTGTCAATATTCCTCAACCGGAAGTACCACTTTACTAGTTGTTTTTTTTTTACGTTTTTGCAATTTTCTCCAAAATGGCTCCGAAGATTTTCTTTAAACTTACTATATCAACTACACATACAAATAGCTACAACTTTTATTTGAAACATTTCTCCAGGAAAATTCATTTAAGGGCACTTCTGGGGGAGGGGTGGGGTTAGGTTTTCATCTTAACTGCTGTTTCAGTATATTAGACAATTCTGTCATCTAAATATGTTAATTAGAATTAAATATGTTGTTGAAATTCCGAGTTTGAAAAAAAATAGATAACCGGAAGTGCGTTTTTACTGAAATATAATTTTCAGTTTCTGGTATTTTCTCGAAAATGGCTCCAACGATTTTCTTTAAACCAGCACTGTTAACTATACATATAAAGAGCTACAACTTTTATTTGAAACTTTTCCCCTGATAAATTCATTTAAGGGGACTTTTGGGGGAGGGAGGTTATGTTTTTCTTTAAAATGCTATCACAGTTGATTATACAATTCTGTCATCCAAATTGAAATAACTAGAAATTAATATATGACCCAAATTCCGAGTTTCAAGGAAATTAGTAAACCGGACCGTTTTACTGGACAGTGTTTTCACTTTTCGACGAATTTCATTAAATTTGGTACACTAACTATAAAATTTGTCAATTATAATTTTGAGTACTGGAGTAAGAGAAAGTTGTGTGAGTGTTTCACACCAGATTTTTTATTTTATTTTATTAGAAACATATATTTTTAATTCCTTGAAGCCGAAAAAATAAAAAAATAGTTTTTAGCGTCAATGTCGTGTATCTCAAAAATCGAAAAATCAATTTTAAGGTCAACTTTGTAACACTCTAATTAGATACCTCACACGCATGCGTATTTTTTACTTTTTCTTGAAAAAAGCCCCCAACAAATTTCTTTAAACATATAAACAAAAATGCCTAAATGAACTTTTTATAATTCCTTTTCAATAATTATGAAGATATAATAACTTCATTTCTAAATTTGCTATTTAAAAAAATGATCATTATATTGCATTTTTGCAATATTTAGTTCATCTTTATAACTCAATACTCGAGTAAGAGAAAGTTGTGTGAGAGTTTCACACCAGATTTTTTTAAAAATAATTATTTACAACTGTGCTAATATAACAACAAATATATTAAAAAACAAAAAATTAGATTATTATTTATTTTAATTAATAATGCTCAATACTTATTTTGTGTATAAAAAAAAAAATCCACTAAGTATATTTTCATTAATATTAAATAATTAACAGTAATAAAAACAGGATCAAGTATAATTTCACTTTATATTATATAATCTGGTTGTTTTTTTTTTTTTTTCTTTTCTTCACTTTGAATTAGGTTATATTAAATGTGTCCCCATTTATTTTTTTGTTTGTTTGTTTGTTTTATAAAAAAATGATCGTTAAAAATTTAATACTCAGAGTAATTTATATATATATAAATTAATATATATATATACTGTTGAAGGCTGTGAATAATTTATATTACAGAGAAAATGAAAGAATTGGGTCAACTGAAATAAAATAACAGCGGTAATTCAAAGTAATTTTGTGTCACTTCGCTAATAAAACCAGAATGGGAGATATCATTTTCCTATGGAGAATTCCCTAACCCATTATAAATATATATATATATGTAACGGGTATGTTTTATTTAGAGGAAACATTGGGATTGGGTGAAATTTTCGAAAAATTGAGTTTTCACTGGTAAATACAAATTTCTGACATCTCCTCTGTCAAAAAAAAAAAAAGAAAAAAAAAAGATTTTAACGAATGGTCGGTCTTACACACACGCAGTCACTCCGAGAGGAGAAGCTACTGTAATGCTTCAGTGTGATGATTGTAGGTAGCTTGTGGCGTGAGCGTTTTAGCAAAAAGGGGTTGTATGTTTGCTTGAGTTAGAATGTAAGAATAATTAAGAACACACTGGTAGTTTAAAATAAATATATTCTCTAAGAGTAATTAAGTTACTTTGAATATCACAATAAAATATAATAATTTCTTATAACGTAATACTGGTATATGTTTCCACCTTGATTTCTAGCACAAGTCTGTCCTTAAAATATCTCTTCTCTTTGTTTCTTCAATTCATCCCCTGTTAGGAGAAGGGAATAGTACAATGCCAGTAACTGGACTTCTTCTACCTGGCTGGCCCTTTTGCAAGGGTATGTCACATATTTTAATAATTTTGATTTATTTATAAATTCATATATTTTAATGTTTTGCATCCATCACACTACCCAGCCGTAGTCATACTTGACGGTTCCTGAATTGATGGTAGGTCTTAGACAGGTGAAGAACTTGGCAGTATCTCTTAATGAATGGGCCACTGTTTTCAAGGCTGAGGTTATGCTATTCTTTGTTGTATATTAAATGAGCCTTTAATTGAATAGATGTTTGTATTTCCTCCGGACAATCAAGCTGCGTTGAATACACTAGGGGGGGGGGGTCATGTGTCTTCACTTCCAAGTTGGTACTAGAATGTTCGAAAAGAACATTTTTGGGAATGAGTGGGCGGATAGTTTGCCAAATTAGGCGCTTTTTCCCCTTTCACTGGTCCTAAGCTTGTTGTTGGTATGTCTTTAAGCACATGTCATAAAAAAAAAAAAAGATTCTTGTAAATAGTCAGTTTTTGGTCCAAGTCAAGGTTTGATCTGCGTTCAACTAGTTCTAGAAAGTAATATAAAAAGTTTGCTTGCAGAATAAAAACTAAAATTGAATTTCTCTTTTCTGATGCTATTATTTAAATAAAATACGAATAAATGGAACTGAAACTTGATTGAAATAAAAAATAAATTTATAAATTAATAATAAATAAATTTGAAACCAGGCTCTCCCATTTTTGGGTACAGCCCCCTCCCAGTTCTTTCCATTGTTTCATCAATCTTGCTGTTTTCATTCAATTAACGCCACATTTTTTTTTTTATCTAATGACAAGATTGGTGAATTAAAATTAATTGGTCCAAATTTCATTTGGCTTTCTTGTACTGCACCCAGCCTATTGCCATTTAATTGGCTTTGTCTTCTGGGCCCTCAAATCTCTATTCTTCATCTTAAGTTGACGGGTTAATTCTACTATACTTCTTTCTTATGCCCTGTGTTTTAACGTATGTGTGTGACTTAAAGGTGTTGAACTTTTTTTTTTTTTTTTTTTTTTGGCAAGAGACTAGGTTTGTGCTGTAATATAATTTGTATTACGGGGTGGGGTGGGGTAAATTTAATTAATAATGAAATAATTATAATTTATAATTTAAATCTTCTCTAAAGGGATCTCGTGAGGTCTGTGTTTATACAGAATTTGGAGAGGATGAAAAAAAAACAATTAAATATATAGATTCAAAAAAATATATAATTAAAATAAAAATTATATGTCAAAAATTAATAAATACAATATTGTGATACAACAACATAAGTGGTTTTGTCATTTAGGAGAAACTGCTTTTTATAAAACTTACATATTTTCTGACTTGAAGAAGGTTGGGTTTCTTGGGGCACTTCCACCACCCACTACTGTAACATGGCTTTTTCTAATGACAGACTTCACTCTTTTTATAGTACAAATTTTGAACTGACCCCCTTCCCTGAAAGGGTACATCTTTATATATTCTACCTCCACCCCGGAGAAAGTGAGAAGAGGGAAATTCCCTTTGTCCATAAATAAATGTAATGATAGGGGTAGGCCAGGTATCTTTGACTCAACTAACTGTTTCTTTTGTGCCTTCCAACCTTCAAAAAAAAAACAACTTTATAAATATATACATTGGAAAAATTCCCTACTTTACAATTATAAAATATTTACCAAGGATATACTTTGATACAATTTACATGTATTAATTCGCCCAAAGATGTACACATTACAGTGCACCGATTTGGTACGCCAACGATTCTTGTGCATCATTTCATATTTATACTATTGAAAATAAATTTTATGCTCCAATAACATCCTCCAAGCTAGAAAAATGCATCTATTCAAACTTCTTTGAAGCTTTTTTTTTTTTTTGTACTGCATAACACAAAAATAATTTTTTGAAACTTTAGAGTTTACTAGTAAACCACAGAATTTGAAGTACCATTAACCAAAAAAAAAAAAACCACTTTTCTCCTTGAATGAAATTTTTATTAAAGAAAAAACTATACACATATTGAAAGTCATAATTTTGGAAAAGTTATTGTCACAAAAAGTATAATTGTAATTGTAATAATAAACAAAAAAAACTCATGAGAAACATCACGTAAGTTTTAATACATTTGAAATAAATGTGTTTTTTTTTTTTTTTTTTTAGGACCATAGGTCAGAGGGGTGCCCATTCATTAGCTTGTCCGTGTTTTTTTTTTTTTCTTTTTCTTGCAATTTTCATTAACTGAAGAAAAGTACATTAAAATAGAAGTATATATTATTTGTATAAAAGAAAGATTGTACTTTACTTTTAAATAATGTTTTCTCAACTATATATGGCTGGGGCATAGTGTTGGAAAACTCTGGGAACCATTAATAATAATCAACAGACATATATATATATATATAGAAGGAATATATATATATATATATATATATACTATGGTCAGAGAGGTGGGTGGCTATAAGCTATGGTACGAGGAAAAACCTAACATACACTAAAACACACACACATACACATTATAGTATAATCATCTTGGGAAAATTCTCTTTAACCACCTAGTACTTTCTGTGTTATTTAATATTATAATGTTCTTTCTCGCATTCCTGGTTAAGAAAGGAAAAATTAAGAAAAAATGGCCAACTTGTAATTTCATCATGTATAGTAAAGAAATGCTTCTTTTGGTTTTTTTATTTTTTTATCATTTTAAAAGTAATGGTAATTAAACAAGTTGAGGTTCTAAATATATATTCATTTTAATAATTAATAATTAAGGCCCTAAAATTATATCTTCAATGGTTTAATTACTGAGGAGGTTATTATTAACCTAATAATATTCAACAATCGCTATAGCCACTAGCTGGATTATTAAATGCAAGGGCGAACTGTTGTACCTAAATAATTACAGATACGGTAATGACATAAAGTTGTGTGCTCTTTGTAATTTGGGTTGTAATGAGGATGTCTTTCATTTTGTAGGAGTGTGCCCTATTTGGAAAACCTTTTAGGTTTGCACATTTTATCACAGACCAGTTGGATATTGATGGATTTATTGGATATATTATCTAATGAAAGGAAAATGGTTGAGCCTGATATCTTATTGTAAACAGGCCTGGTCTTACAGATACAGCCTGCTCATTGAATTTAATTACTAATGTGCAATTCAAATCCTACTCTATTCTTGGACACGTATATCTGTATTTTTATTTAATTGTTTTTTTTTATTTATTTAATTTAATATTGTTTAATTGTATGGTTTATAGTCACCAGATGTATGTTCATACTGTATCCTGAATTTTCCTTGTTACTGTATTTTTTTACTATTTTGGATCTATGCATTGATACTTTTTATATTGCAATCTAATTTATTTACAATAACTTCGTCAGACGGTCAAGCGACATGAGTGTCTGTAATCAGGATTTATTATATGCCGATCTATTGTTAAAATATTGTAATAAAGACTGTTATTATTATTATTATTATTATTATTATATTTAATATTCATCAATCACCTAGACCTAGAATGACAGTATTAATTCTTTATAATGAATATTTATTATTATCTAGTCCTCACGCGTTGGTCTAGCCACTCGCTTTTCTAGTGAGAATTCAAGGTTCGATTCCCGTGAGGGCAAAGTCAGTGTTGACCCAGCAACGTGATGAAAAGTGGGAAGCTACAGTTAGTAGCGCGCTAGGTAGCGAAGGCCGGAACTAAACGGCGTGGGAACACGTTCAAATCGCCGTATGGTAAGCCTTGGCCCTTCATGGGCTGTAGCTCCATAGGGGTTTTGTATTAATAACTAGAAGCTATGTAAATGATCTAAAAGTGAACTACAATGATTTAGACCTTTCAGATTTCCAAGATAGTTTAATTTAGAATCTAATTTCGAATTATAAAATATTTAAATTTTGGGCAACTGTAATTGTGAGATTATTCCATCATATCTCGTAGTTTTCATAGTGAACTGGTATTGGCCTGGTCGGTACTCATCATTGAGTGATAATATAATATGTGAATGTCTCTTTTTATTAACATAAGGACTATTAAGTTATATCACATTTTTTTTTGTTTTTTGTTTTTTAATTTGAGGCTCGCTAACATCTATGGTCACCGGCACTCGGAGCCTTCTCAGTGCACGGCCGGTCTCTGGACAGTATTCTCTCGTTACAAACAACACTGTCCATCACAGTCAGCTGTACAGGCTCGCTAGGAAGAAAAAAATCTAAGGGCAGCACAGCTGGGCTTGAACCCGGGACTTCCGCTAGCGAGTCTAGTACACTAACCACTTAGCTATTCCCTTCCCTAAACATCACAGATGGGGAGGATTGGAGATGGGAGAATAAGGACCATCCAATCAGGAATTACGAGACCTGCACAAGGACCAGGATTTGGTTGGATTTATGAAGAGGGGAAGAATTAAATGGATTGGGCTCGTGAAGAGGGACCTGGAGGATGACAGGATTCTAAAAAGATACGTGTTGGACACCCAGGAGGACAGAGAAGAAGAAAAAGCACGAGGTCGCGATGGTTGGAAGAAGTGGAGCGGGATTTGAGAGAGATGGGATTAGGAGATGGCGTAGGTTGGCCCAGGATAGGGCGGAGTGGGCAGTTGTGACTGAGGAGGTCAAGATCCTTCAAGTATTGTGGAGCCAGAAAAGAAGAAGAAACGTCACAGTGATTAGCATTATTATGTCATTCAAATTAAACACACGCTTTCTCTCCTTGCTTTAATCTTATTGTATAGTCTGTCGCCTAATCAACCAAACCCTGGTCATCCTACAAGCCGCCTGAATTGCCAGTGGCCAAGATTTCCTTCGGGACTATGGTAGAACTCTAGAGTGCTATGTAGTGGAAGAAAGGAATGAAAGAAAATAATAGTTTTGAAAAATAGTTTGAATATTTTATAGTTTGAAAAATAGAATTTTGTTAATATTTTAAATGTATCTTAATGCAGTGAAAAGAGTCCAGGTACTGTAATTTAAGGTCATTGCTATTAGGGAGACAAAGGCACAAGAATCCGTCAAATTAATACAATGCCACTTGGCCAACTGTTTTGTAAGAGAAGAACATTCTTTCGAACAGTCTGCATTCTGCCTTCTAGCAAGGATAGTCTGAGCTAGACATTCATCAGAACATTACTTCAGGAATCGCTATCTTAGAATCAGTGTAGTTCCACAATATATTACTAAGTTTATAATCTCTTTGCATATAACTTGTAGTTATTATTTTATTAGAATATATTTATTGTTAGCAGTGGTGACTACCTTCTTATTTCTGATACTTCTCTCTTAAATATATATACTTACAAGCCCCTTTTACTAAACCGCTCGTGCTACACAACCTACTACAACAACACATCACACCAAATACATTTCAGCTACCAGTGCGTAGTTTTTCACCTCTTCTGCATTCATCATCTTACTCGTTTCCTCATTTTATATTTTTACAGAACATAAAGTTCTACATAAACTTTGTTTGATAAGTGCCAATCTCTGGACTGAAGTGTGTATCCCCCAACACCTCTATATTTAAATTAGCGCAACTGAGTAAAAATGTCTAGGTTAAAGAAAGAAAATCGCAATTTTATAATTATTGTGTTATGTGAATTCAACAAAGTTGCATTAATTACACTGACACTTTAACGTCCGAGTTGCACTGATGATATCTAAATGGATATGAACTCCTGTGATTCCTGTGAGACACACAAACACGCGCACATACAGACACCTTTTATTGCTTATGATCTTCAAAATATTGAGCTCCCCTGAACAGTGAAAGAAAACAAAAGCATTATGGTATGACTGGGGAGTAATTTAATTGGATTACAATATATATGTTGAATCCAACTTGGACTAACTATAATCTTGAATTCCTAAATTTAGCAAACAAACTGTAACAATATTAATGGTTTCTAAATTAGCGATGGTAATTTAGGTGTGTATCATTAAGGTGATGTACTGTAAGATGTTAGTTGTATTGTAGTAACTAGACTAGAGTTGTTTATCAATGTTACTTCCAACAATGCTGAAGTAATTTCCAGTAACAGCGTAAAACTTCGTTTATATGATGGATTACTTCTTGTTAACTTGTTTATATAAGAAAACTTGGTGAATATAATATGCAGTTATATTACATAGTTTACAAGGAGTTACTTAACCTGCTTACTATTGTAAGTAAGCATTTAGTAAAATGGATTTTAATATTATATCAAAAAGTTTGTTAGCTTTTTTATTTATTTACATTATATCCATTATTATCCAGTGGAGGGAGGGACTTGTTACAAATTTCAGTTACCATTTTTTAATTGCTGTATGTTGCACTCCAAATTGCTGAAAATTGATTAATTTGTTGGCTCAATTATTTCTACTAATTATATTTTTCAAAATGAAGTAACATTTTCACAGCAGATATGCCATGATTTGATTTAAGATATAAGTTGGGGCATTTTTACACTTTAACAACATGCTCCAATCAAGAGTAACAACTAACCCTACTGACGCTATTTCACTAGTGAAGTTAATCCGTAAACACATTGGTCAAAGAATATTAACGCAACCATATTGGATTGAAATTATTGTTAAGGATGAATGAATTTAACAGCATAAGTATGAAAGCCTTATTTTTAGTAGTTTTCCAGATCACAGCTTTCGGTTTTAATAATAAAATGTAGCTTTCACTATGATATTTCGAGGCAAGCCAAACAATACCTCCATATGCAATAGAATCTTAGCGGGAACTGGTTACAACAAACAGCACTAGAATATCTCTCAACTTTGACCACTTAGGAAGTGCTTCTCCCAGCTATACGGTAACAATATGGCCCTGTAACAACAAGCCCCATCCTCCCCTATATAGTTGTGATGTTAATCTTTTATACTTTTACATTGTGTCTCTTCATAGATTTATCAGTCTGTAGGTTGGGTTATACTTTTTATCTGTAAAAAAATGAAATTGCAGTTCCGTCTGTGTGTTAGTTTTAATTTTTTATTTAACAGTTTCCAAAGACACGCAAAAAAATTTATTATGCACAGCCCGAGAAATAAGTAAAATAAATCTGATTCAAAAAATTAGTGAAAGCAATCGAAATCTTACTCACACGTCACTCTATCATTAAGCGTAACTTCGGCATGAATATCACGAAACTATACGTGTTTATATCGGTTTAATACGATTGTCTGCAATTGTGCGGGATGAAAAGTGACGGACTAGGAGGTTAGTATGTGAGAATACGATACTATTGAAATGAGGGGTTATCGACAATTTGAAGAAATCGAAAAGGTGCAAGGCTTTGCAATTAAAAAAAATTTACAACCTTTCGAACAATACCACCTAACTATGCCTAATATCTGGAAACGGGTAAACAACTATTATATTCGCTTACCCATAAATATAATTTATATAGTTAAAACTATTAATATTAATAATAAACTTACTTTTACGATCTCTAAGGAAATGTTACATAATAAAATTGAATGAGCTAACCAATGGGAGCAAATCTCAGTGGATGGTCAGAATTTATTAGATATAATAAACAGTAATGAAGAAATAAACCAATAAAATTAATTTCTTGTTCTATTACATGATCTAAAAAATAAATATATTTTAACTCTTAAAAATTAGGTTGACGTTTCACAATTCCACCCAATATATAAAACAACTTAATTACAATTTTTTATCTTTATTTACCATTATTTGGATACATATGTATGATATCGAGAGCTCATTATTGTTCGTATAATTTTGGAATATACGATTTTTTATTCGATGAAACTTTGAAATTGGATGCGAATGTTTATATTAAATTATGTTTGTAACTTAGATTTTTGTTTTGTTTTAAAATGATGCTGTTTTTGGTTAACTGTTCCGTTTCTTATCTTTTAAGTCATATTTGATGACTAAGCCCAACTTCCTAGTTAAGTCTCTTTTGATGCATTCTTTCGAACGAAGTAGTCGGCCTCAATGAAGGGTGGTAAAACGTTTCCTAAAGCCAAGATAACATTAGAATTATTGGCAGTATGGCTGGGTCCGCAATGCTGGATAACATCCGGTATTTTATCCGTCGTAGCATGCATATTAGTTATGTTCCTTACCGGTTTCGGATATTCATCCATCGTCAGAGCAAATTCACCAAGTTCGTGTAGAGAGTTTACTTCAACGAAATCCTAACATAATTCCACGAATGCCTAATCACAATTTATAATAATTTCACTTTGTCATGAAACACACACATGTAGTAAGATAACCTTATAACCTTCCCACATACATACAACCAACAAGTGTGAGTCTACAGAAACATTTCGTTGAAGTGAACTCTCTACACGAACTTGGTGAATTTGCTCTGACGATGGATGAATATTCGAAGCCGGTAAGGAACATAACTAATATGCATGCTACGACGGATAAAATACCGAACATTAGAATTTGTTGGGACGATGATTGGTGAATGGTGTAAATGATAAACACATAAGCTGACTATATACACTTAAACACAAGTATATTTTGCGATTTACTTAGTGAAGAGAGAAGTGTGTATTATGGACTGTAGAGTATGATCGAGCCACGAGTGATGATGTTGGTAGCGTGTTGAATGTAGAATGGTAGCGTTGGCTGATATGAGTCCTATGAACAATGATGCGGCTGTTTAGAACTGTGGCTTGTTTCAATGGTAGATTAGGTTATGTGGCCAGCTGCTTGGTGAACTTTACAACGTTTATGTTGAGACTTGTTAACTCGCCAGAGTTGATCTCGCTACTGTTTTGTTAGCTTTCATATGGTCAGGTTTTTGTATTCAAGTTCTCCTATCGCAAGAGACAGCTTCTAGATGGAATTGAAGCCTACTTGCCAGTACATTGCAGTAGGGTAGGCAGCGGATGGTAATGCATTATTGATGTGCGCTTGGAACCTCAAACGTGGCGCCTCGATGCGGTTATTATTGGAACTATTTAGCCCAGTTTTTGTCTGGCGAATTCCATGATTATTGGTCCAATTGTAATGCTCTTTTAATTTAAATTTCCAATTTTTAACATATCTTTATTCATCATAAGGAATGCATATTGCTGTTTTTTTTTCTTTTCTAAATTGGTTCCGATTTGGATCCTGATGGACAGGATAGTTCGAGTGCAAATTTTATTTCTTATTTTATTCATAATTTTATTTATAAACAATTTTATATCTATAGGATATCTTATAACTAGATTTATCCTTTAATTGTGAATATGTTGAGTTAAAAACAATGGGGTACTTATTTATGCTTTGTGACGCTTATATAAACGAAAAGGGAATTAATGTTTAACGCTATCTTTTTATTTTCATTTTGTGAAGCTGGTTATATTCTTAATGCAATAAATTGTAATATGATTTGTATTGGGAGGAGTAAATTAAATATGTTAATTAATAATTAATTATTATAATTCATATTTGAAATCTTCTCTAAAGAGATCTCGTGAGGTCTGTGTTTATACAGAAGTTGGAGAAGATGAAAAAAAAAATTAAATATATAAATTCAAAAAGTATATAATTAAAATAAAAATTATATGTCAAAAATTAATAAATACAATATTGTGATACAACAACATAAGTGTTTTGTCATTTAGGAGAAACTGCTTTTTGTAAAACTTACATATTTTCTGACTTGAAGAAGGTTGGGTTTCTTGGGGCACTTCCACCACTCACTACTATAACATGGCTTTTTCTAATGACGGACTTCATTCTTTTTATGGTACAAATTTTGAACTAATCCCCCTTCCCTAAAAGGGTCCACTTTATATATTCTACCTCCACTCCGGGAGAAAATGAGAAAAGGGAAATTCCCTTTGTCCTAAATAAATATAATGATAGGGAGTATCTCTGACTCAACTAACTGTTTCTTTTGTGCCTTCCAACTTTCAAAAAACCCAAATTTATAAATACATATACATCTGAAAAATTCCCTACTTTACAAATCATAAAATATTTAACAAGAATATATTTCGATACAATTTATATTTTATTAATTCTTCCAAAGATGTACACATTACAAAATATAATATTATATTAATTAATTACATTACAGAATTAATTATTAACACACTCTATTTTTCTTTTTTGTAACTAATTAGAGTAAGGAGCATATAACATAGCAATTAAGCTGTGTAAGATTTGGCGCTGATGCAAAAAAAAAAAAAAAAAAACCTGACATAAAACATTCATACAACTTTTCCTAATGCAATTATTACAGTTTCAATGGACAAGTGTTTTTTAAATTAACAATGTTTACTCGATGTTTAGTAAAGCTTGCATTATATATAAACAAAGTAGTGGGGAAAACAACTTGTTTACATGACACTGCCCTTTCTGTCTCAACCACTTAGCAAAGCTTTACGGCTTTCGTTTAACTCAGTGGTTCACCAGAATTTTTAATTACAAGTTTTCCTGAAAAATGTTTGAAATAAAAATGATTTATTTATATCTATGCAGTGAGCATTGCAAGTTTAAAGAAAATTGTTGGAGCGGTTTTCGAGAAAATTCCTAAAAAATCACAGACAATTGCACTACCCAGTTAACCATTTTTTTTTCAAACTTGAAATGATAACAATTTATTTAATGTTCCTCAATATTGTATAGATGTGACAACCATACACTTTACTGTTGTGGCGCTTTAATGGAAAAATTGAAACAAAAAATACAATAAAGTCTTGTTCCGGTTTATGGATTCCCAACTTCCGTGACATTTGCTACCTAAACGGAATATCAGGTTTCAGTTTCCTGCAAATTTTTTGCATATTTAATTTACTACGAATTGTTTAAAGTCCACACACACACACACATGTACTAAAAACATTTTTTGTCATATTAGCGAAATTCAAAAGATTTATTACTTTCTCTTACTCCTAGTAAGAGGAAGTATTGTAATCGTGTCAAATTTTTGATATCGAGTTTTCACCGGAAATAACCGTTTTGAGGTCCCCTGAGTCCAAAAAATGGTTTTTAGCAAATGGTCGTCCGCTCAAAAACGAAAAACCGTAGAAAGTTGAAACTTGATATTCCGTTTAGGTTTCACCATGGGATCTGACAGTGGTCATCTGTCAAAATTCCTCAACCGGAAGTCCACCACTTTACTAGTTAATTTTTTTACTTTTTTGCGATTTTCTCAAAAATGGCTCCAACGATTTTCTTCAACTTGGTATATCAACTACACATACAACAGCTACAACTTTTATTTAAAACATTTCTCTGGGAAAATTCATTAAGGGCACTTCTGGGGGAGGGATTGGATTAGGATATCTAAGTGCTATTTTAGTTTATTAGACAATTCTATCATCTAAATAATGTTAATTAGAATTAAATATGTTGTTGAAATTCCGAGTTTAAAAAAATCGGATAACCGGAAATGCGTTTGTTTCAACACTTTACTAAATGATTTTTTCACTTTTTAGCGATTTTCTCAAAAATGGTCCCGACAATTTTTCTGAAACTTCATATATAAACTAAACATACAAAGATCTACATCTTTTATTTAAAACATTTCTCTGGGTAGATTCATTTAAGGGCACTTTTAGGGGAGAAGTGAGGTTACAGCTTCCTCTAAAGTGATATCATAGTTGATTATACAATTCTATGATCCAAACAAAATTAATTAGAAATAAATAGATGGCCAAAATTCCAAGTTTAAAAAAAAATTAGTAAGCCGGATGTGCGCTTTTACTGGACAGTTTTTTTCAGTTTTCGGCGAATTTCATAAAATTTGGTACCTAGCTATAAAATTTGTCAATTATAATTTTGAGAACAGGAGTAAGAGAAAGTTGTGTGAGTTTTTCACACCAGATTTTTTTACAGTGATAACTCAATTTCTAAAATTTGACTAGATTTCAGGAGTGTCCCTATATATAGGAAAACTGAAATAAAACGTGTGTATCTTATCTAAGTAGTATTTACATTTCAAATTCTACCACATTAGATTTAGGATAATAATGGTACATATATGAATAGACTGAAAAGAACGAAGGGAAAGGATTAGCTCAGTGGTAGCGTGCTGGACTCCCACGCAGAGGTATCCTGGTTCGAATCTAGCAGTGCTGCCCTTGAATTTTCTCTTCTTAGGAATCTCTACAGGTTCCACTGCCTGATGATGGACAGTGTAATGTGTAACCCGAGAACATGGTCCAGAGGTTAGCAGTGAATTGAGAAGACTCCGGACGCTAAGGACCATAGATATTTGTTGCGCCTTAAAAAAAAATAAAATAAAATAATGATACTTATGAAAGGCCAAAGAAAAACGATTGAGAAATTTACAATTTGTTTAACAATAAAGTACAGTTTTACTTTTTAGTTTAGATAAAGCTTTATTAATAAATGCTGTAAATTGGATGTTGAGGTTCGGTCATACAAAAGAACTCTTTTTAAATTTCTACCGACGTTTCGGCAAATTTATTGCCTTCTTCAGGGTCTGTACAAAGGTTTTAATACAAATCAGAAAAAATAGAAACAACATAAAATATGAACTTAAAATAAATATTTTCATAAACTAAATAAAAAGTATGATATATATAGCACATTTAAATTTATTTTAAACTATTGTTGTAGAACAGATCAATATTAAACTAAATCACAACTATTGAAACTTTGACAATATGAGGCATATATAAGAGTAAAGTATGGAAATAACTTAGGAAATGTACTTACAAAAATTTTTCACTTAGAATTGCTTACAAACTCTAGTTTAACCTGTGACATACCATCACCAAGTGTTACGGACATTGGATGGGTCAAGGTTTATAAAGGGCTAGGAGAGCGATGGGAAAACCGTGTCAGTCTGTATGTTGTTTTGGAAATTCCAGGAGATTGTTATAACTGAGGGATAGGGTTTTGGTGTCTGTTCTAAAATTGATAGATAATTTATCTTTTTTAATATGAATCATTTCCAGTATAATTCTTTTTTTATTATTATTGTTGATGGAGAGAATTTTAGTGTTTTCCATGTCAAATTCATGTTTGTATTGTATGCAATGTTTCGTTAGTGCTGTAGTCATGTCAGTCGGATTTTTAGTTTTACAGTCGTATTTATGTTGGTACAGTCTATTTTTTAAATATTGAGATGTTTGTCCTATGTATTGTAGCTGGGCATTGTAAACAATTTCAATTATTTAATAAATTTCAATATTTTAGAATAATATTTCTTCAGTTTGGTGTAAAAAGAATGGATGCTGTCTCAAACTGTTCTTATTCTTTATATATATAAATATTTTTATATTTAAGGCGCGTCAATTTTCATGGTTGTTTTTGCCTGGAGCGTTCTCAGTGTATTACCGGCTTCCGGGCAATATTTTCTCTTTACAGACTGCCTTTTGCCCTCACAGTGAGCTGTAGAGTTTCTTAGGAAGAGGAGAATCTAAGAATAGCATGGCAAGACTCAAAAGTAAGTCCTCTTCGCCTGCTACTCAATAGCGTCATCAATGAGCAAATCTTATTCTTCCTATTCCTGATATTTCGGATATTTTTATATATTACTTTCTGTTCCAAAAATATTGGTTAAAAAAAAAGCTTTTATTATATTAAATGAATGAAATAGATTTAATATGTCTCTGTTTAACATATACCCACTTGCATAACATGCTATTTGTATGTACACTATATAAATGCATGTATATATATATATAGGGATATTTTGTGTAGGGACCAGATGGAATGGTAGGACTGCACATTTAGAAGACATACACTTAGAACTCAGAAGGGCTAGTAGTTTAGTCCCTTTCTCTGGCTAGCCTGTGTAGAGTTACCCTGCCATAAGCAGGACCCTTAGTGATGAAAGGCAAGTGTGTGTTGTTGCGTGTGTGTGTGTGATAACATTAGTTAAGGCAGAGAGATCTTTGAGTGGCTCACTGAAAGAGAGAGAGGTAGAGTGAGAGAAACAGAATGAGATCTCCATCCTATCTTCCTAATGCAGATAGAGTGGATGTAGCCTTTACATTATGTATTCAAATCACACTCTTATACACTCACACGCACTACGAATGTATATCGCAACAGCCTGGGTAGAAGATGAGAGCTTCATCGTACAGCCACTCAGACACTTAAATATGTGTGTGTGTGTGTGTGTGTGTGTGTGTGTGTGTGTGTGTCTGCACACCACTATGCATACGACCAACTACTAGAACTTATAATTAATAACTTATCTCTTTAATACTTAGCACACTTTAATAACTTTATTACCGAATCCTAAAACAATATATTGTCGAATAAATGGGACTTATTAACTTCTTAGTTTAAAGTTACAAATTATTTGAGCCTAACTTCGCTAGAAGTGTGGGGGGGGGGCTGAATTTCCCCTAACTGCCATTTTTCTCATCATATATCTGATTTTTACACGAACTAATCCTGGACTAACATGTCTTTTTAGTTTTTTTTTTTTTTGCAAAACCTTAAAGTTCTCAGTTGGTAAACTAATCAGGAAACCATTCATTGGTGAGCGTATCTGACACAGCTATTTTTATGCAACAAAGAGAACGCCCAGATTTTTGTATAAATACAGGTCAGAGTTGCAGTCTAGAAAAGAGTATGAATAAAGAAGGGGAGATTTTAAAACACTAATAATCTTCAACAAGACCAAGGGAAGAAGCTTGATAGAAGCAGTGTTAATACAGTAGTCGTAAACTATCAAGAAGAGTTAAGGAAAACGTCAGACTTTAACACGCTTACTAGTACTACAGCATTAATAATGAAATGTTATTGGTGATGTGTTGTATGTTTGTAGTAGCACGTGCGGTTTAGTAAAAGGGCTTGTGTTTGTAAGTTTTAAGAGAGAGAAATAACAAGAATAATTAAGAAAACACTGGTAGATTAAATTAAATATATTCTTTAAAGATATTTATTTTATATGCTATTCAATAACACAGCAATATGCTTACTAATTTACTGCAATTAGTTGGAATAAACTCTTATGTTATAACTTAAACTGCCACTAGTTCTAAGAGAGCGAAAAACAAGTGTACTTGAATATTGTTTTAGACTCTATTGAAGGAATGTCTTCTAATTGTTCGTTCAAATCCTCCCCTGTGAGAAGAAGGGGTAGACAATGCTAACAAGGTTCATGAACTCTAAAAGACAGTGGTGGTCTTCTACCTGGGTTACCTTTTAAATAATTTTGATTATTTGAAATTAAATATATTTTTATATTTCTGGCATCTATCACAATAAGTTACTCGCATAATAGCTCTCTCAACTCAACCGCTAACATTTATCATAGAAATATACAACCCTTAACATTAAAAATTCTTCTTATTAAATAAAACGTAAAAATACATATATCCCGCCATTAATCCCACAACCAGGGTTAGTGGGGACCATAATATTATGTTAGTTAATAACAGTTCTCTGGAATGTCAGCACGTGTGTCAATCAATATCTAAATAATTGATAACTGTTAATTACCGAGTAGAAATGAAGATAAACATCCCTCCCCCCCCCCATTCACCAGTGCATTCTATGGTAACAGTGTTTTAGATTCCATCTCATATCCTAATATGACGCTTAATCATCTTATTTCCAATTTTAAATTTGTTTTGCGTATTTTCCTTGTAACAAGTTTTCCTCAGTCCAAGATCAGTAAAACGTAAAAGAAAAAAAAAAAAAAAAAAAGCAATCAAATGAAGAGATATTGAGAGGAATTATTACAAACATGACAGAATTCCGAAATTGAGTTTTTAAAAAGCCTTTTTTAGATAAAATGGAATTTGTGTCTATGTGTGAGTTGGATGAGCGCATGGTGTGTGTGTGTGTGTGTGTGAATGTATGTGGACACATAAATAAAAAACGAAAAATCGCTGGAACTTCAAAACTTGAAATTCCGTTTGGTGTTGCCACAAAAGAAAAAATGTTATTTAAGCTCGACCGGAAGTGTTGTCCACTTCGCTGATCGGATTTTTTTCAGATTTTTTTATAAAAATTAATTCTTCAATCTTTGCTTATTATACACATATAGATCTGTAGAGAGAATCCAAGAGAGGGATCTAAAACAGAGAGAGAGACATACACACAAAATTGAGAGTCTCACTCGCTACTTAGGCCAGACTAGAGTGGGAGATACTTTTTAAATACAGCTTTGTTAGCCATACAGAGAGCAGTCTTTCAAACAGTTTATACAGCAGTTACAACGCGTCAAGCAACCAACTAATACCTTTCTCTTCACACACTCTAAATCTCTCGCTCCATTTTCCATATTCGTGTAAAGTCCTGGCAGTTTGTGTTACATTTTCTCCATTATACTGTGTTCAGCATTATTATTTCCAGTTTATTTATCTTATAAACCCAATTATCTCTTTTTCATACCCATTATAGATCTAACACTTACTTGAAATGTTTGGGAGTGGAGGATTCATTTTGGAAAGGCTTTTTATGAAGGGGTGACGTCTAAACTTCTTTTCAAAGTCCCCTGATATTGTATGGATCTTCCAGCTGTTTATGTAAGTGGGAATTAAATATGTTAGTAGGGTAGTTAGGTATGTTCTGGCGCAGGGGCTATGTTACTAGTCTTGGGGGTTGGCTGTGGCCAAAGAAGAAACTTTTTATTTTTAAAAGTTTATTCGACATTTCGGACATGTTTGATGTCCTTCTTCAGGAACTACATAAACAAAAAATACAGAAAATTGTATGATAAAAATTAGAACATTTCACGATAGAAACAATATTAAAAAGATATGATACCTGTTAAGGACGAATGGAGAGTTAAATGTTGGAGGAGGTTATTGTTTGTTTATGGAGTAATGGAAATATTAATTGAAACTTCCTGATTTATATTCATATTCTGGAAATAAATATACTTCATTATCATATAATAACCTCCTCCAACATTTAACTCTTCATACGTCTTAAAAGGTATCATATCTTTTTAATATTGCTTAATCGTGAAATGTACTAACTTTTATTATACAATTTTCTATATTTCTGTATTTTTATTTATTTATGTAGTTCCTGAGGAAGAATACCAAAGTTGTCCGAAATGTTGAAAAATTTTTTTAAAATAAAAAGTTTCTTCTTTGGCTTCAGCCAACTAATTTTTTGCTTGTTTGATTAACAACGGCCAAACATAACTATTGTTTTACCAATTTTGAAATAGTTTAGCCCCATACACACACACTCACACACACACACAAAAAACCTCACTTACCTAACCAGTTCTAACGGTATTCCATTGAAATGAATTATATTAGATATATTCGTAAAAGCTGAAACCATGTTAACATAACTGGTTCGGTACTTCTCCCATCTCTTCTATATAATGTTAGGGGGTAAATAACTAAGATTTATTGTAAGTATAATTGTATTAACAGCAATAAGTGAAGTACGTATGTGTGTGTGTGTGTGTTTTGTTTGTCAATTCAACATCACAAATTAACAATCATGTTCTCACTAATACAGAATCAATAGAAACATGTAATAAAGTTTTTGAGGATAACTCAAGAATGTAATCAGTATAGTGGATATTATAATAGAATTGGTCTAAATTTCCTGCCTTGTTGCTTGTTGGTTATAGAGGACGGAAGTTTTATGAAAACTTTATTTCAGAAGTTTCATACTATCATAAAATCTTTTTTACAGAGCTAGAGAAAGTAATATAAAAAATATACAAATATTAAACCATTTATTTAAGTCACGTACGAATTAATAAAATATATATTGGTTTGGCCATAGAATTACGAATTATTTTGAAAAAAAAAATATAAATAAATAAAACTAAACAAACAAAAAATGAAGATATATACTTTGGGAAGCAAAAATGGATCGTGTGGAAAAAAAAAAACATATAAGTGATCGGATTTCTGATCTCTTGATATTTTTATTGGGCAAGGAAGTGTGTACATTCTTACATTTTTTTTATTTTTTATATATATTTTTTTATCTGTATTATTAAAAACTCTTGGGAATCTTAGATTATTCTGGACTTCTATTCCATCTTTTATTATAATATATATATATGTGTGTGTATGTGTTTTTAGGATAACTGTATGAGTGCTTGTGAATAAGTTTGAGTGAGTTGTTGTGGGGGTGATATAGGAGCCTCCTCCCCCCGACAGTAGAGGGCCCCGTAGTAACAGAGGATAGACGTTTTTGTGTGAGATATATGGAGCAGTTGGGGGTAGTAGGGGTTGCGACAACGTGCTCTGAATATACTCACTAGTTTTACTTGAGTAGTTTACCACTTGGTGGTGGTGGCGCTGCTTGCCAGAGTTGTTCACTTCGTCCGTACCAATCTTATTTTAGAATGAACACTACCGTTTCCTAGTTCTTGATCGTTCTTGCATAAGCAAAGTAGTCATTCTTCTCTTACTCTCACTTTGTCTCTCTCTCTGGGTGTATATGTATCTCAGTTTTCTTGATCATCACCATATTTTCAATAAATAAGATAACCTATAAAATAAAGATCTCCTTATTTCCTATCCTGTCTCTATTATTCGTATATATATGTATATTACGACTTATCTAATAAATCCGGTGGTTAATATTAATAGTAACTTGCAATTATTAATCACTATGCAGGTTATGTGATCAGTATGATTAATTGCATTAATTATTAATCATTATTGGTGAAACCTGGTAAACTTAATAGAAAAATATATTTTTTAGTACTTTTTTATATATCACTATTACTTATTAATATATACAAATATTACTAAGAAACAAAAGTTTAATTTAATTCAATTAATTAAATTGTTATATATATATAAATATTTAATAAATATATAAATTATTCATTTATAAATTATATTATGTTGCTTTATACTAATTTATAAATCATTTTAATTTTGTGACAGTACTATTTAAAAGAGTTAAACTCTTCTTTTTTTTTGACGATAGTTATGTACTTCCATTTAAAATATAAATGATTAATTTTTTGTAAATCTTAAGTATATTATAATTATGTAAATGATATTTTCATATTATCTTTTATTGCATACATTCATATATTGTAGCAACTCCATGTTATGAAGACGTGTAAAATAGAGTAATACCTATTTTTTCAGGCGGGCTTAACGTCCAACTACCAAATTAGGTGTCGTGAACGGGGACGGAAGCACCTACTTTACTGTTAACAATTTTTAAATGAATATAAAATTTAGCAGCTATACGCAGGATTCGAACTGGGGACCTCCCAATTACAAGTCCATGCTCATAAACACTACACCAACATCCGCCCCATATGAAGAAGTGTATTTTTTTAAAACTTAATAATAAATAATAAAAAAAAAAAAAATTAATAACAAATAAAAATTACCAAAAAACTTAAAATATCATAATAAAGAATCATGTGATCATTTACGTTTCCGCGGTTAATTTTATGAAAAACATGAATTTCCGGTGTGACTGTGACAATGGTTTACTAAAAACCGACGTTTCGTCCATGATTGATATCGTCCAAAACTGGACCAAAAACTAGTTTTTCATCTCAGATGAGTGTATGGGTGGTACCAAAAGGGAATGAATATAAATTTTGAAATAAGCAAAAAATTAGTTGGCTGTGGCCAAAGAAGAAACTTTTAATTCTTAAAAGTTTATTCGACATTTCGGACATGTTTGGTGTCCTTCTTCAGGAACTACATAAACAAAAAAATACCGAAAATTGTATGATAAAAATTAGAACATTTCACGATATAAACAATATTAAAAAGATATGATACCTGTTAAGCACGAATGGAGAGTTAAATGTTGGAGGAGGTGATTGTTTGATTATGGAGTAATGGAAACATTAATTGAAACTTATAAGGAATTTATTCATATTCTGGAAGTATTTTGGAAATATATTCATATTCTGGAACTAAATATACTTCATTTTACCAAACAATAACCTCCTCCAACATTTAATTCTTCATACGTCTTAACAGAAAATTAAGTATATCTTTTTAATATTGCTTAATCGTGAAATGTACTAATTTTTATCATACAATTTTCTATATTTCTATATTTTATGTTTTATGTAGTTCCTGAGGAAGAACACCAAAGTTGCCTGAAACGTCGAATACATTTTAAAAAATAAAAAGTTTATTTTTTGGACCCAGCCAACTAATTTTTTTGCTTGTTTGATTAACAACCGCCAAACATAACTATTGTTTTATCAATTTTGAAATAGTTTAGCCCCACTATACACAAAATCTCACTCACCTAACTAGTTAATACTATTATAACGGTATTCCATTGGAATGAATTATATTAGATCTATTCTTAAAACCTGAAACCATGTTAACATAACCTGATGTTTATTCATTATTTGTTATTTATTATAGGAAAATGTTGACAATAATTTAATATTTATTAAATTCTGTAATTCCAGATTTAATCAATATTGTAGAACCAACCTAGAATCTAGTAAGATGATTTGAATCTGGTTTAATTAACCACATTATTAATTAATTAATGATGTAAATTACTAGTATGATATATTTACATGGTCATTACTCATTTATTATGCATACAATATAAGGTATTTCCAGATATAATTAGTAACTGTTATCACAATAATATTATAATATTAGATGAACCATAAACTGAAACTTATAAAGAATTAATTCATATCCTGGAAACATTTTATTTAAGAATATTCTGGTCTCCAATTGTGAGAGAGATAAATCAATAGAAACATACGATCATATAAAGTCAATGGAGAAATTCAATAATGTTTTTTCTTGGCCAGTCTTTGTAATGAGCTACTCAAGAAGTATAAATGTTAGCGATTTGGTTGGATAATCCTTAG
Source organism: Triatoma infestans (assembly GCA_011037195.1). Classification (NCBI taxonomy): domain Eukaryota; kingdom Metazoa; phylum Arthropoda; class Insecta; order Hemiptera; family Reduviidae; genus Triatoma; species Triatoma infestans. The sequence continues at coordinate 28,026 of JAAEAF010004269.1, forward strand.
AAGATTATATACTCAGGCTAATATTAACCAAGTAATCTCTGAAGATTTTCCCGATAAACACCTGTTAGGAAAATATAGCAGTTCATCCAGAAACTTGTTTTATTTTATTCATTTCCTTAATTATTTGCGCTAATTTGTATGGTGTAAGTTTTAATCGTTAGTCGAAATCGCATTTTTTTCTAAAATTTCATAGACTTATCCATCTCTAGTTGTTAAGTTAATTTAAATATTCATGTTTAAAGTATCAAGTCGTGGGTTTTTGCAGATCTTCGGATGTAGGAATACTTTTTCATTAACTGGTAAATATTTTGCTGGAAAATGTAGCGCTGAAATATTCCTCCTTCAATTGAATGAAACAGCAAGTCCAAATATGAGCGTTCAGAAAGAAGAGCGTGCTGAACTAGCAATGTGGAGTTCTTGGGTTCAAGTCTCGCTTTGGTGCCCTTAGATTTTTCTCTTCCTAGAAGCCTCTATAGTTCACTGTCCAGTGATTGGCAGTGTTGTCTGTGACGAGTGAACACTGTCCCAAGGCTGGCAGTGCACTGTGAACGCTCAAGGGCGCCCAGTTAGCATAGACGTTGACATGCATGGATCAATATGCTGGTCATTAGAAAGTGGACATGGTCAATGCCTGGCTTCCATCCAAAAAAAAGAAAAAAAAA
>JAAEAF010004270.1:0-18973 GCA_011037195.1 Triatoma infestans
ATTTAAAACACACATGTTCTATAATTGTATCAATAGAGGTGTTTGTATAAGGTGTCATTTTTTTAAACATGATGTTAAATAGATTAATATATACGCCGTCCCCCCACCACCAATTAATATTCTCACATAATTACATTCTTTTTTATGTTTAAGATGTTTTACTTCTAATATATATAACATTTAAACACACATAGAGGTTGCAAGGTGCCATTTTTATTGAAAATGATGTTAATATATGCTGCCCAACCAATAGTTTACTTTGTGTTCTTACTGTAATCCCAAATGTCTTAAGATGTTTCATTTTTCACCTCACATATTTGTCATTAGTTTATACCTCAATTGCTATAGATAATGATTATTTTGCTGTGTTTTTTTAAATATACCATTTGTATTATCTCAATAAGTTTGTTATTTATAATGAATATTGTGTTTTTAGATATGGCAATTTTTACTTGTTTTACCTTATGTCATACAATTACATTCTTTTTTTTATTTTTATGTCTTAAGATGTTTTGAATAAACCATTTGTTTTACTTATACCTCAATTAGTTTGCTATATATAATGAATATTGTGTTTTAGATATGTCAATTTTTACTTGGTTTATTGCCACATATTCGCCATTAGTTTGCAACTGTTTTAACATTTTTATGTCTTAAGATGAATAATAAATACATTAATATGATTTATTTTCACTCACATAGTTTGCTTGTTGTTTTGTAACTTATTTATGTCTTAAGATGTTGTCTAATAATAATAAATACATTAATATGCCATTTTGTATTTTTTTTTTTTCACCCCTTACCCATATAACGTTCTAATATTATTTTAAGATGTTATGTTTTTGTCACATATTCGCCATTAGTTTAACATTTACTTAAGATGAATAATAAATACATTAATATGTCGTTCTAATATTATTTGTGGCTAAGATTTTTTTTGGATACATCAATTTTATGTCTTAAGATGGATAATAAATACTTTAATATGTCAATTTGTTTTATTTTACCATTAGTTTGCAACTGTTTTAACATTTTTATGCCTTAAGATGTTGTTTAATACATTAATATGCCAATTTATATTATTTTCGTCTTATTCTCACATAATTAGTTTTTGCTATATATCATGGTGTTAAATAACACCCAAATAAATTATTAAAGAAATGTTATTTTTTGTTTCCCCTACCCACTGCTAATAACGTTTAAGATATATCAATTATTAAAAGATATGTTAAATGCCCCTATAATGAAATAAATGTTAAACTACCTTTCCTGGGGGCACCATACTTATATATAATAATTTACTACTATGAACTAAGTGACCTCATTGGTCTAGTGGTTTGCATTGCCGTCTTCTGACTCAACAATTAAGGTTCGATTCCAGGTTAAACAACTTTTTTATTTCATTTTATTTAATTATTTATAATTCATAATTTATTTATAATTTAATTATTTATAATTTAATTTATATTTATAATTTAATATATAATTTAATCGTCTTCGAATTGAATGATGGGGTGACGTCATCGATTAGGCTCATTGATTTGGATGATGGCAGCAGCGCTCTTGCAACCCCCAAGACTAGTAACATAGCCCCTGGCCCAGAACTGTCTTTTCTACCCTACTAACAATAACTCAATATAACAATAACTCTATATAACAATAACTCAATATAACAATAACTCAAGTGTTCAAAAACAATGTAGGCACGATAAAAGCATAAAATTACAAAACTTTTTTTTTTTGTAACATTTTTATTGATTTTTACAACTGCACAATTTACATGCAATAAGTAAAAGAGATAATGTGCGAATTATGTGTGCATTGGCTGAAGGCCGCGGCACACGACCTGATCTACGTGAACGACTGTCATCCAGCGATGGCAGCCGTAACAAACCATTAAGAATGGAGTCTCACAACTGTCCTAAGACAGCCGATTGTGTAAGTAGATGATCACGAGGCCATCGACGCTTCAGTCGCCGTAATGGGTTAGAGCGAAGAGTTGTGGTTGAGAGCGCTTGGATAAGTGGATTTGAATGAGAGGATAGTTGGTAATGGATCTTTAGATATCGGGACTTGGCTATTGCAGAAACGAAGGGAATTTTTAGGTCGTTATGGATGGTGTGATTGGAAACGTAGAAGGGAGCATTGACTATAGTGCGAAGGATTTTAGACTGTAGGGACTGAATGCGGTAAAGGTTTGAATGTCTGGCTGTTCCATATAGTTCGATTCCGTAAGTCAAATAGGGGCTAATAGGGAGTAATATAGTTGTCGTTTGTATGTAATGTAAGTTTCGAACGTATGTCTAGAAGTTTTTTTAGTATTTTGTATCTGTTATTCAGTTCAGTTCTTTTTAGTCGAGTATGGGGATTCCAGGTTAGTCGTTTGTCAAGATTGAGACCAAGGTAACGAACTTTTGTGACGGGAGGTAAAGGACTGTGGTTGAAATATATAGGAGGAAGGGTTTTTCGATTTAATGTGAAGACTATGTAATTAGATTTGAGTTGATTCACCTTTATTCTCCACTTTCGGAGCCAGGGTTCAAGGATGTTGAGATGGGATTGAAGATGTCTAGCTGACATGACGGGATCATTATGAGGGGATAGGATGGCCGTATCGTCGGCGAAGGTGAAGGTGACCGTATCAGAATGTAGTGGGAGGTCAGCAGTATATATTGTGTAAAGAAGGGGAGCGAGTATACTTCCTTGTGGAACGCCAGCGTGAATAGGAAATATGGGAGAAAATGAGGATCCTTGGACAACCATGAAATGGCGATCGGCAAGATATGATTTGAGGATGAGGTAATAAGTGGAAGGAAGGATGCCCTTAAGTTTCCACAATAAGCCCGGATGCCATACCCGATCAAACGCTTGAGAGATGTCCAGGAAGGCTCCCGAGCAGTATTGCTTCCGCTCAAGGGAGGTAGCGATGGTGTCTACAACTCTGTGTGCCTGGTGAATGGTAGAGTGATAACTGCGGAAACCGAATTGGTGATCAGGAATAATATTGAGTGGAGCTAATAGAGTATGGAGGCGGGATAGAAGAAGTTTTTCAAAAATTTTTCCTAGTAAAGGTAATAAACTAATGGGTCGATAAGAGGAAGGGGAATGAACGGGTTTATTAGGTTTGGAAATCATGCGGATTGAAGAAAATTTCCAGAGTATAGGGAAGTGAGTTGTTCTAAGTATAGCATTATATAGGGATGTTAGGAAAACGATGGCCTTAGGTGGGAGCTGTAAGAGGATGTGGGTGTTGATAAGGTCATATCCAGGGCTTTTTTTAGGATGAATATTGCGGATTATTTTCAGAACTTGTTTTGGTGTAAATGCTTTAGGTGGAAGTGAGAGAGGATGTGGGATATCAAGTTCCTAGGTGATGGTATTGCTGTGTTGAGGGTCCTCTATTTCAGGATGGGGAGTAAAGACTTGGGAGAGGTAGGCGGCGAGGCAATGGGCTTTCTCCTCGTCGGATTTCACCCATGACCCGTCAGGGCGTTGGAGAGGTTGAGAAGTGATTTTGTATTTCAGGATCTTTTTTGTAGCGGACCGAAGTGAATTGTCTTGAGTTGTGTGGGTAAGAGTGTATTTGGAGTATTGGTCGTTGTAGTACTTGTGTAATTCGTTAGTCAGCTGTCTTGTCAATTGATTGCAAGTTTTTTTGTCAGAAGGATAACGGGTGCGGTGCCAGCGGGCTCTCGCTCGCCGTTTAAGTGTGATAAGGGTCCTGATATAGAAAGAAGGTTGTAGGTTACAGATGATTTGTGATATTGGTGAGCAGTAGTCGTAGCATGGTGGAGGCTTTGTTGGATAGAGTTAGTTAGTAGTTCAACGTTATCGTCAAGTTGTGAAGGTGTTTTTAGAGGAACGTTTAAGTTAAGTTTCTGTGTTAAGTTATCCCGAAAAAGGTCTCAGTCAATAGAGCCGTTTATGAGGGTTGGTCGAGGAGGTATTGGTTTGGAATGAATGTCAAGAGTTAGGATGACCGGGCTGTGATCGGAAGATAGGTCGTTTCGGACAAAGATATCAGTGGAAAGGGAAGTTAAGTTTGAACATATGAAGAAATCGAGTAGATCGGGGCGTTTATGGGGAGACGTTGGCCAGTAGGTTGGTTGGGAAGGAGATAATTAGGTGAAATTGGATTGAGAGAGAGCGTTATGGAGTTGCCTACCACGTGGATTGGCACTCGGCAGCCCCATCTGGGGTGTTTTGCATTGTAATCACCACCGCATATAAAACGAGGACCAAGGGATGAGAAAAAGGAGAGGAAATGGTTTTGATGAATGGTATGATTCGGCGGACAGTATACTGCTGCTATGGTATAGGAAAAGGGCTCCGAAAGCAGAGTTATCACAGTAGGTTGGAGATATGGAGCCGGTTTGTAGGGTATAAGGAAATGCGACAGTGAAGTGCGGATGAGGGTTGTGGATCCACCATGTGCTGTCCCGTCTGGGTGATTGGTATTATATATAGTGTAGCCGGGGATGAGAAATCGAGATTTATCAGTGAAGTGAGTTTCAGTTATTAAGGCCACATCTATGCGTTTGTCGTGTAGAAATATGTCGAGTTCACGTGTATGTTGGTTAAGTCCGTTCGCATTCCAGAGGAGTATGGAGAGGGAGTGTAAATTAAGGGGATTTTAAATCGATTTAAACCGATTTTAAATCCCTTATAACGCCCCTGATAACACTTCTAACCTCAGTGGTTACTCACCTTCTTCCCAGCCGCGCACCTTACAAAACTTAAGAATTATAATTTAAGTTTTCACTAATGTAGTACAAGAGTATTACATAGTCAGAATAAAAACAGTGAATAGATTTAGGCTGCACACCTTGCACATATGCAAACCCGGCCTTACATAGTAACATAGCATTGACGTTACTATGTTCCAACATGCCGATGAAGAATCGTTGAGGCCACCGTCTAGTTTCCCGTGCTGGTGTGTATGCATGACACATTTGATCAAGAGTATCAGTTCCTCCCTTATTTGAATTAAAATTCACAACAATGTGAAGTTTTCCAGTTTCAGGGTTATTGGGTCGTCATAATGCAGGGTACATAGAAAAAGTACTATTTTATTCCATTTAGATGAATATGAAATTAATTGTCTGAGTCGAAAGCAAATAAAGAGGATCCACATTCTTTGTATATTGATGAGGAATTTCAGCTTTATTCTTTCGTAATGTTCCAACCATTGTACGTTAACAATGTGTCAGCATTTGTTCGAATAATTGTACGGATGAGAACCAATTGTCCGTGATTACATTTCTGTTTGTGCCATGGATGCACTAAGTCAATTCTTTGACATAATAGAAAGGCACAGATTCACTTTTTGGACACTTTACCTTTTCTACATATGGTATCGTGGGAACTTTATCCATACGATGCAAAAAGTATGGGAACCATTCATCATAATTATTTGATGCTTAGTGCACTTGTCTGGTTTCTAGGCCAGGTACACCCGAAAGGGACATCGTCCTCTATATTCTAACGTCTCTTGTGACGTGATCGAAATGGGTGAATAATTCCTGGCAATTATTTATGAAAATATCCCATATTACTCTTACAGGAGCCAGCTTTTCTTTCTAGTTGTTTTGTGTCGAATCTCAAGCAGTAAAATAAAAAATAAAATCGATTCATCGACATGTTAATTCTAAACAGTGGATATCCCATATACTAGGTTAGCTCTTCAATATTTAGGTTTGAAGATTTATTAACCTCAGCAATATACAACGAGCCAATAAAAGCACGAAGTTCTACTTCGTTTGTTGCTTTATGGTATGTGTGTAGCTGGAAATTATGGCTGCCTTTGACTTATCTCTTTATTTGTTGAGTAATACATTATACTGGAATGTCACATTTGAGGGAATCATATCTTGCAGCCACCTCCAAAACCTGTCAAGACACTTCCGGTTGACCGGAAATTTCTTGTCAGATACAGTGGAGATTCTGTGATGGAAATTCATTTAAGTAAGCCAAAAATAGAATAAATATGGTAGAAAATGCATTGTTAGTATCCAATAAAATCCACATTTACGGTTCGGGAAATTACATCTGAAAATTCATAGATGATTTCCAATTTAAGAAGGAAATTGAAAAAATAGAGTTACCACCATCTATTGGATCCCTTTTTAGAGATTAGAAGTTAATATTCTTCACCCTACGGTTGCTCGCTCTTCGGGTGGAACAGTTAATAAAAAAAAAATGGAAATTGGTACAAAACCGTTTAGGTAGGGTACAAAATTGTTTATTGATAAATAACGCAAAATATTAACAAACCATTATGCAATATAAGCAATTGCTTGCAATGTGCTTGAGATTAATTTTCGGTTATTAACAAACAAAAAATAAAATAAAAAAATTAAAAAACGACAGACAGAGAGGGAAAGAGCGAGAGGAGATTAAATTTCCAGAACTGCTGCTGGAAACAGAAAATTAAATAAGAATTGCAATTGTTTGAAATACAAATTCTCTACAAAACCGAATTTTACTAAAAATTCTGTTGGCCATAGCATTTAGGTTGGAATTATACTGGTTGGTTCTTAACTGAATGTGAACGTGTGCGCCTTCTGTCAGCTCCTAGCAAAATTTGTATCCACAATAACTAACATTTCATTACCAAGGAATTGTATGTTCTAGTACTAATAAGTAACTTATAATATTATTATTTATTTATTATATACTGTTTTATACACAATTGTACATACAGTGAAGTTTTTGACTTGCGATAAACATATATTTACGATAAAATAAAGGCATAGAGAATAGAAAACAGAAAAGAAAGTAAGCAACTAATTGAAAAATATATAAATACAATAAATAAGATTGAGAATAATATTGATTATATAATATAATTTCTGATTTAATAATTTTTGAAGAAATAAAGCCCTTAGCCTAATTACACATATTATAAAAAAGGACACATTGCTGAACTGTTCTTTATTTGATGACTGTTACTCAAGTAGTTCTCTCTGAATAAACTATTCAACGGACAAACAAAAAATACATGTTCTAACGTTTCTAGCGAATCTAAATTACATACCTTACATTTTTTTGTAAAATTTATAATATGTTTAGTTTTATTGAAATAAATAGTGCATTCATTTATTGAAGAAATACGGAGTTGGCTAGCAATTCTAAGTACATGGAAGTATGAATCTAAATGTAATGATTGATTGTCATAAAAAATTACCTGATAGAGATTAGTATATGATGTATTTCGTAATCTAGACAAGTCTAGCTCAATCAAATTGTTTTTAAGTTTCTTTAGTATTTCTTTTTTAAAATTAATAATTTGACTTACATCTTGAGATTGCCACAAACAGTCATAGCCTATCTCAGAAAGTAACTGCTTTAACTGTCCCGCCCAATCACAGCCATATTTCTCTAAAAATAATAACCTGTTAAAACAAATTTTTGGCAACCTGTTGTTATTTATATTTAATATTTTATCCACCAAGTAAGAGCGGCTTTAAATATATTAAATTTTAATTTAATTCTTGCAATTTCTAGACGTAAAGTATAGTTTGAAGTCTTTCTTGGCCAGTACAGAGCAGATTTGATCCACACAGGGGGTAAATAACGCACCGTCGGATCAATGATGTACGCTAGTCTGCTGTCCCTTTTAAAGGCCACTATATCTGCATATCGCTCAGAGCCCTCATCATCAACAGCGTACACTTCCTCAAAGCAGATATAATCAAGAGCCCTAAGAGACTCTGCGATCGCATGCTTGACTCTGTGGTGCCGCCTAGTCACGAGGAGCATATTGTGTGGACAATTTCCGAGCACAAGAGCCGGTGTTTCGTTCTCTCTACCGCATTTGAGGCAGAGGGGTCCAATATCTCCTGCTGAACTCGTGGCAACTCCGGGAACGCCCTTGAGTGTTTACTCTGTTGGAATAAAATATGTAACCAGTTTTTGATTAAAAGTTTAATAGTTAACTTCAAAATGTTTCTCTTGGGAGAAAAATTGATATATAATTTAAAAAAAAAATGAACACAGTTTATTTTAGCATTATTTAAAAGACTTTAAATGACATTATTTGACCTATGACCTAACTATAATAGCAGCAGTAAAATTTCAAAAGTTTTTGTTCATAGTTTAATAATATGGGATATTATTGGAGTGTGTCAGATGATTAGATGATGATATGTCAGATGACTACGCCCAGTGTGTCTGATGATGTTCAAAGCAAGATGTGTGCTGTTCTATGGCTAATAATTGCAACAGAAAAAGTCATATGAGTTTCTCACCTTAGAGTTTTAATAGTTCGATCACCAACGAATTCCTGGAAGGTGAATTTTCCAGTGCAATGTTGCAGTCATTTGATTGGTAAGAAGTGGGTAAAGAAGAAGCGTATTTAAAAATTTCAGCATGTATTGTAATTTGTACAAATCGCTTTAAATTATTGGTCAGGGAAAGCGGTACTCTATTGGACAGCTAACGTCCATTATGTAATATTTCTAAGAAAATACGAAACCAAATATTTTCAAACTATAAACATTTCACTGTACCAATAATTTATGTTATTGCACTGTTGGGAGTGGGAGTCTCGCCAATTCACCCGCTCAACTCCAAGCTATCTTATTTCCATCACTGTCCGACCCTCGTGATATTTCTTTCCCACTTTGGAAATTTATTTCTTATGTTTTTTCCCCATTTTTTTCACCTTCCCGACAGTGCTACTGATTGGCCATCTATTTGTTGTGTTTCAACGTTGAATACAAATCAGTGGAAAGATGGTCGGATAAACCAATTTACCTTCCCCTATTTTCATGACACGTATTTGCGCTTTGTAACTTTGATTTGAATTATCAAAAATACATAACGAAACATAGATTTCTGAAAATATTTCACATATTTCGTAAAGTCTGTTTTGTAAATTAGAGGATTTTCAAAATTTTTATCTATTTGTTTAACAGTTTTTGTATCTCAAATCTAGCCATCATATGTTTACTATTAGCCTAGAATTATACGGGCTTATTTATGTCGGAACGACATGGCTGCAATTAAAAACTGCTTCTAAATATCACTGAGAGGTTAATGACAGTTGCTAAGAAATTTATGCCCCCCCCCATTACACCTATAAATCCTACTGAATAAAAATACATAAAACTAAAATTGTAGAGAAATAAATTTACAATAACTTGGTTTTATTAATTTTTCGATAAGACCAGTTATGAGAATGATATTAATAAAAAACTAACTGATACGAAGAAGTTCTTCCTAAATTTTTGTACTTATCTTCCTTAATATCAAACCTGTGATATCCTGTAAACCAGTCACTATTTCAGCAAACTAGACCGCGAATATCCTAGCCTAACAAAGCAAATAACACCTCCAAACTAAACACAATACCTGCAGTTACTTGATATGGAAATTATTTGGGCTTAACGAATCCAAAGGCAAATTCCAACTTATAAACACAAACACCATTCATTTACACATTGTAAACTTTACAGATGACTACATTCTATTTACAAACACTAATACCTAAGGGAGTCAACAATAGATTGACAGAACACAGAAGAAATTAGCCACACAAGCGCTGCAGGCTTTATGCTGCTGATACTACCGTTTCAAGAGCTAGCATCAGCGCTAAAACACGGAACATAAGCACCATCTTCAGTACCATAACCGCAACCAACTTTAGCTATTCTTATCTCTACTGACTTAAGTGGCCAACAGGCAACAATTTTGAGAACCAAGCTTCGCCCTAGAGCTGTGTTTAGCTCCACTAGTAACTATATATACTAGTAACTACTAGTAATAGTTGTAAAAAGCCTGGCATCTGAGGGCTTTAGTCTCATCTAAAAATCCAACAAATGGAGATGCCAAAGAAGAAGAAGAAAGCAACACTTGAAAATCAACGTTAAAGAATGAAGAAGGAATCAGCCAGTCAAACATTCAAGAGTTTACTCGACAATAGAACCAACGCTGGTGTCTAGACACCATCCAACAACACGTTGGTGTCTAGACACCATCCAACAACACCCTGGTGTCTAGACACCATCCAACAACACGCTGGTGTCTAGACATCATCCAAGACATCACTTTGCTGTTCGCTCGGACAGTCTACCTTCCATATATTCTTTTCTCATCACGAAATTCGTCAAATATAATTATGAGGATAGTGCCAGTAATACGTGTAGTTATTTCATCAATCTTTGTGTATTTTTTGAAGTGAAAAGTAGATTTCAAAACGTGTGTTGGTGGCGATCTCAGCACAGACATTTTTATGTAAATCTTCAGTATCAGACCACCGTATGTAAAGAGAAAAATAAATAAATAAATAAATAACCTGAACGCCTGTATTTAAGCAACGATAAGAAATTAAATTCAGTCATTAAATATTTTATACCTTCTGGCAACCTTTCCTTTTCCCCCAGCAACCTTCTGTTTAGAATTATTGAAGCAGGAATACAAGTGTGACTACAAAAAAAAAATACCGAATGTCATAAAATTTTATTATTCTCTGCAGCCAAGATTTTATGCCTACTTTATTACCATTCTTCTATCTGATGATATTTTTTTTTGTAATACTACTTATTAGTCACATCAGAAGAATAAAAGCTATCATAACGCTAATAATTTACTATATTAAAATTCACAGCTGTTTTATTTTCAGTGTTGCCTAGGAGACGGTAAATAATAATAATATCACTGTCCGGTGATGGACAGTATTGTCTGTAACGAGAGAACACTGTCCGGAGGCCGGCGGTTCACTGAGAAGGATCCGGGCGCCAATGACCATAGTTGTTGACGCGCCTTAAATTAAAAAAAATAATAATAATAATATTAATAATAATAATAATAACAGGTTTTTTGTCGATGCGCCACAAAAAAAAAAAAAAAAAAAAAAAATAACAGGTTTACATTCCAAAAGAGGAGGGAGGCAGAGGACTCATTGATATGAAGAATTTACATGCGGGGCAAATTAAGTCGATGTGAGAGAATGTGAGAGTCTGCAAAGTAAGCAGGACTCGTCATTGCTCATCATTGTATGTTCTGCGGATTTAGGGTACAAGCCATTGAATCTGGCACACGAGAGAGCACAGACAATGAACTGTTGTTCACCAATGATGAGAAACAAGGGAATGGAGGAGCATGGCTCTCCATGGAAGACATCCCAACGTCCTTGACCAATCATTTGTCGACAAAATAGCGTCGCACGCATGGTTGAGGAGGGGTCAGCTCTTTCCCGAGACCGAAGGATTCCAAGTTGCTACCCAGGACCAAGTTATCAGCACTAGGAACTATAGAAAATTTATTATAAAGGATCCGGAAGTGAAGGATGACAGGTGCAGACGTTGCCTTGATAAACCGGAGACCATTCAGCATGTATTGGCTGCTTGTAGTTCATTGGCACAGACTGAGTATTTGCAGCGTCACAATCAGGCAGCTGCCATTATCCATCAGGGCATTGATGTTAAAGTTGGATTGCTGGAAGAGAGTGTGCCCTATTATAAATATAATCCATCTTCTGTGCTTGAGTCCGGTAGGTACACGCTCTATTATGATAGATCGATTATTACAGATAGGTCGATCCCAAACAACAGACTTGATGTAGTGTTGTGGGTTAAGCAAATGAAAGTGGCGCATTTGATCGATATTGCTACTCCTGGTGATCACAACATTCAGGGTACACTGAGCGAAAAAGTGCGCAAGTACCAGGACTTAAAAGAAGAGATTACCAATGTATGGAAATTGGAAAAAGTTTATGTTGTTCCTATAGTCCTCTCAGTAACTGGCATAATTCCGCAAGCCCTACATGATAGCATTAAGACCTTAGGGCTAAGACAAGAGTTTTATATCCAGATACAGAAGTCTGTCATTTTAAGCTCTCGCAGGTTGGTGAGAAAGTTTTTAGGTTGAACAGGTGAGAGTGCTGGGTTTGAACCCCTACCTCATTTTAAATACCAGCGGATAAAGCTGAGGATAAAAAAAAAATAATAATAATAATAATAATACAAAGTCTGGTGTGAAAAACATTGATAATACTTTCTCAATCGTACTGAAATACAATTCGCATTATCAGTTTTATTCGTTTTTTGTTTTTTTACACACTTGAATGTTTACTAAAGCCGACTACACACGTAACTGCATACTTGAACGGTATACATGCGCAGTCCGCTTGTACATGCATACTTGATCGTTGTATGGAAAACTTGCACAAGTCAGAAAATGTTTAAAATTTCATACTGCATACTTGTGCGCGCCATCTTGTTCATGTTTAAAATGTCATTGTGCAACCTCTCAGTCAGTAAAAGTGAATAAAGGTTATATATTATTAAAATATATAATTTATAAATAATTATGTCGGTTAATTTTAGGAAGGGGCATAGATCAATTATAGAAGAATTTATTCATATCTATGAAAGCGAACCGTGTCTGTGGAATGTAAAGTGTAAAGACTACCACGATAAGGGGAAAAAAGATGTTGCTTATGCCTTTTAACCAAAGGAGTAACTAGTGATAAAAGGTGAAGGAAAGTTTCTTCATCCATTCTCAGATAATTATGCCAGTCCCGTGCGTAAAATTTCAATTCAATTAATAAATTAATGTGTGAATAGCTTTTTCGTTTTTCTTTACACCACAAAGAACGATCTTTTCGTTGACTTTTTCTTTGGTACATTAAAACAAAAGCAGCTTAAGCAAGATCGTCGTCTTCGGCCATAGTCGCCAGCTGCTATCTTTTCAAGTATACATGAGCCGTGTGGATCACATGTATACTTGCGCAAAAGACCTGCGCATGTACACCGTTCAAGTATGCAGTTATGTGTGTAGCCGGCTTAAGCGTTTATTGTAATTACCTGTAATAAAGGTAGCCTGCACTTAAGTCATGTTAGTTTTTAGAACATACCAGATACTGAACGTAACTGACTACATTTTAAAGCTGGCTGCCTGCATGACAGCACTAAAAACACCAAGCCCTACAAATATTGGTTATACAATATAGAAGTAGAGTTAAATTCAGCTCCTTCTTCTCTCCATCTAATATGTATTTTTCCTGAAAATATATTTAAAAAAAAATTGATACATCTATATATGATACAGCCTAGTTTCCAACTTTAAAGAAAATTGTTTCTGGCTGTTTTTCCGAGGTAATTCTGAAAAAACTCAGGACAAATACTGTCAAAATTACGGTTAGCCAATTTTCTTCTAATCATTTAATATACCCTAACATGTGGGTCGTAGAACCACATAATGTACTAATGTGATACTTTAGACTAGAGGAAGGCTTAACTTAAATAAATTTAAGGCACAACCTAGGATAAATTTTTCTGGACAAATAATGGTGATAAGCCCATTGTGTATAGTTAATAAGCCCATAAGTGTATAGTTAATAGGCAAAGAGTAACGAAAAATCATTGAAGCTAATTTTGAGAAAAAAAAAATGCATTAAATTTATAAATGAAATAAGATTTGGAAGGTGTAATGACATGGCAAAGTCATTGACATCGGCAAAGTACACCAAAGAAATAATTTACAAAAGGTGAAAACAGTAACACTGTTGGCCGCCGACAGCCGCGGTCAACCAAACAAACAACAAAGACTTTTCATCAATTCTCACATCAAAAGGTAGGCACCGCAATAAGTATGGCCACTAAATAAGGTCAGAAAACTACAAAGGTCGCACAAGGCCGCACACTAAGACAGATATCTTGGTGTGAGTGTGAACAACAGGATATAAAAACCCTATGATATACGACGAGCATGATTATTATATCATCTACGACCAAACTATACACGAGCGGCAGTTTACGCGTCTATACACAGTTATATTCAACTTATCATTCTCGTAGTTGTGCACTTTAGTTCGTTATTTTAACCATTCTAAATTATCAGTTATTTATCTTCTATTTATTATTAAGTATTTTATTATAGTTATTAGTTACCATTTATCACGTTTAAATTATTGTTAAATTACAGTTTATTTTTATATAAAAAAAAACGTTTAATAATTCGAGCACTAACTTCCAAATCTCTCAAACTAACTTCCGCCCTCTTCAAGACATCTGCTACTTCAGGAATCACACAACAAACGATTCCATTACATCTAATATCTGATTCCATTACAAAGGCATTGTAATTTTCAAATATTTCACTAATTTGGGCAGCGAGAAAATCTGAAAAAATATCAATTTATCAAATCGTATTTTCCATTAAGGGATGTTGATGTTGACGAAACCTCTTGCCGGATTGTATGTTGGTACCTACACTGAATATTAAGTGGGGGGGGGGATTTGAAAACATTGATTTCTGGTGAAAATTCAATATAGACAAAATTGATACGATCACTATATTTCCTTTTATAATAGACACTGTGTTGCAGTTGCCAGCCAACTGTATATATTCAAAAACAAAACGGAATATAAGAGACTATAATATTTTATACTGTATTTGGGAATTGAAACAAGGGAAAAATACAAATATTACGCTATATAAAAAAGGGTCATTTGATTAATTAAAAAAAAAAGTCTGTTCTCATTTAGTAATTAAATGTTTTTTTCCAATTATCATTAATGAAATTAAAACTGAAATAGTTGTTACAAAATTGTGTACAGTAAAATAATGGCACAAAAAAATAAAGTGGCCATCTGTCCATTAAATCGAGAATTTAATTAGAATGGAAAAAAATGTTATTGTTTATCTTTATTTTGAAATTAGATTCATGAATGAAATACAAATTAAAAAAGCGTAACAAATTTAAAAATGATCTTTTATGCTTTTGCGGTCATTTTCATGAAAAATGTTTAAGTTTCTGGGTTGAGATAGGGTCAGTGGTTTGCCACAGACCAACGTTTCGCCCATATTGCTCTTCAGGGTCGTTACACCTTGAAAGCTAAGGAGACTTTAAAATTCCTTTATTTGTTTGTTTGTCAATATTTCCAATTATTCAGAATATTTTTGCACTGTTTCATAGTAGCTTGCAAAATACAAATTACATTAAATTTTTTTAATTAAGCGTTAATTTCAAAACGCTATTGTGGCATTTATAATCAACAAATCATTAGTGGAAGGAAACAGGAAGTTTACAGAGAGAAACCAGTTTGACCTGGGAGATTGATGATAATGGCGAACTCCGGAAAGCGTTTAGCTGATGTTGGTATTAGGTAATTATACTGCATGGGCGCTGAAACATGAAGAGAGAGAGAGAGAGAACTAGAGTGTTCTGTTTGGTATCCGGTATTAGCTTGGTATACCACTGGGTGAATGTGTGGAGTGTGTGTGTCTGTATATAGAGAGTAATATCAGAAGCCGTGTACACTCTACTGACTTGATCTCTATGTAGCGCTCGCAAGATGTGTACAAAGTGTTAATCGATTATTAGCGACTGAGTGAATATGGGGGATAGATAGAAGGTAGGCGAACCTTGTTCGGTGCATGTTCCACATTACAATCATACAACAATGTCTAGCAGCTAGCTTGTCTAGTAAAGGCTGCCTAGACGCTCGTTTGATCACACTAACCAATCCACTACAATGAGCCACTGTTCTAGATTTAGATTCCAGTTTCTGAATCAAAATTCCTTTCCATATTACACGGTAGGATGGTATTTCAATCAGTAATCATTGGCAAATGGATCTTCAAGGAAATAGTTTGCTATAAATATCCCATCTATTTACCAAATATTGAAATATCCTATATGGAATAAACACACGAGTTTCTATTGTGATGACGTTGGACAGGATGTCATGACGTAATACAAGGCGACCCAACCTCACTTGGAAAGCCCGCGCTGTTCCACAGTGTGTGAAGGCATTTCACTAGTGTTAAATTTTATTTATTATTTATTTATTTATTTTGCTATCGTTTCAGTAATTTAGAAGATAATAGTACCAGAATCCCTTATGAAACAAAAGTGCGGTTTTCAGGGGATTTTAAGATATGAAACTAAACTGCTATACATATAGATACTGTGGCGAATCACGTAGTAATTGCACTTGAAATACCACATTGTATGTGGTACAAACTACATCACATGGGGTGGTGTAAGAATTTTGATGCAAGCAAAAAGGACCGAGAGAATAATATACAAGGAAAATAGGAAGTTGGGCTGTCCACTACTAACAGAGAAAAGAAGAACGGCGAGATTTGAGTTATCTACTAATAAAGAGAGTTTATTTATTTATTTATTTACATTAACGGGCAACATAACGCTTTTATAAATGATTATACAAACAGCATTGATATATTACATAAATAATTGCTTACACAAAATACAATTAACCAAAACAACCATCATACATCCATCATAAACTACAAATAAGTACAACATGCAAAAAAAATGCTTTAAAAATATTACACAGGTAGCAGAAGGAACAAACACTGAACCGAAACAAAACAAAATAAAATAAAATCATGACAATCCAATTATTCTTCTAATCATTTTAGCTGATTTATTGAATAAGTCAATGTTAAAGAGGTTAGCATGTCTTAAAATTCAAAAGTGGTGAATGATATAAATAATTGGTTTGTGCAAAGTTTACTGAAAATAGATTATTGTGTCTTTGGTCTGAATAGAAGGTACATTAAAATAAATTTCATTTATAAGATATGAACAGTCTATAAAATTATTTAGAAGTTTGTACAAAAATAATATGTCACTAATTAAAGGTCTGTTTTCTAATGAAGAAATAAACCTACCATTCTGGAAGGTTTACAATCATTCAGACGAACTCTGGAGAATTGTACAATCATTCAGTGAACTAATAGGGAAAAATATTTTTAGATCATCGGCATATAATTAAAACTTAACCTGAAGAAATTGAGATTTGATGTCATTTATATACAAATTAAAAAGAAGAGGACCTAGATGGGACTCTTGTGGGACAGAGTTATTAGTTACCCGGCCTTCTTACTTATTAGATGTACCAACTGATGTCAGAAGTGAACATCTATTGGATCACATCGCATTGCACAGCGGGATTTTTTTTTTTTTGTAATTACCAGGAACCACAAAGAAAATTTTCTTAATAAAGTAATTAAAAAGGAAAATTTTTAAATAAACTAATTATTATTAAATAAATAGCTGTTGCTTGGCAGCAAGCATGAAATCATCGGAAGCAATGCAAATATTGCAAGCTCTGTGGGGGGCGAATGGTTGAAATGTTTGAGGCCCTAGAGAGCCGAGCCTACCAGTGGGAAACGCAGCAACTGCGCAACCATCTGGCCAACTTGCGCGTGGACCTTGCTGAAGAGATGAATGGGAAACTAATGGCCATGTCGGATGAGATCCGAAATTGCAAGCAATGATGATTGGGGCAGATATGTTCGCAAACAAAGTGTGGGAAAGCACGCCCGTAACCCGGACAAGCCCATACCTGTCCTACGAGCCAAACTCCCACCTTATGATGGAAGGGATCTCTCGAATTATTCTTAGAACAATATGAGCCGCAGCCAGCAGCAACTGGTGGAGCACGGACGTCAGGGCGTCCAAAAAAACTTGCAGCTATATGTAAAAGGGGATATTTAAATACCATAATAACTCAGACCAATTTGTAAATCTGTTACACATAAATTCCATAGAAAAAATAAATAATATATTTCACTTCCAAACCCAACCACTTTAGCTAAGATTACAAAAAAGGGATCTTTGAAAAAAGTTTATTCCCAGAAATTTTAATTAATTAGTTATCATTTTTATGTTTAAATAATACCCTAAAAAAAAGTAATTTTTATTTTATATATTTCGCTTATTCTTTATAAGTTGCAGGAAGCTCAAACTTGGTATTGGTATTCCGTTTAGGCCCCACCACCGCATCAGACACGAAGATTTCGGACAAAATCCATCAACCGAAAGTGGCACTTTATTGAATGTTTTTTTCAGGTTTTTGTGATTTTTTCGAAAACAGCTCCAACGATTCTCTTTAAACTTGCGATACCAACTCCCCACACAAAGAACTATAACTTGCGATACCAACTCCCCACACAAAGAACTATAACTTGCGATATCAACTGCCCACACAAAGAACTATAACTTGCGATACCAACTCCCAACACAAAGAACTATAACTTGCGATACCAACTCCCCACACAAAGAACTCTAACTTGCGATACCAACTCCCCACACAAAGAACTATAACTTGCGATATCAACTGCCCACACAAAGAACTATAACTTTTATTTGATACATTTGTCCGGAAAAATTCATCAACAAAATACGAGATTCAAAATCAAGGGCACTTTTGGGGGAGGGTGGGTTTATGGTTCTCTCTAATGTGCTGTTTCAGTTATTACGCTATTCTATCATCTAAATAAAATTAATTACAATTAAATATGTTGTCGAAATCCCGAATTTGAAGAAATCGGATGACCGGAAGTGCGCTTTACTGAAAGCGGTTTCTGGTTTTTGTCCCTAAGTAGTATAACATTAATCACAAGTTCAAATAAGCAAATCTGTCAAATATATCAATGTAAATTGTAGTAAGTCTTATGAGTGTTTCATACCAGATATTTTTTCATGTAAATATACTAAAATCATTTTGTTAAAAAAACAATGGAATTAAATATAATAATTTCTGTTTATAAACTGGTTTCTTACCCTCCAAGTTCGTTTGAAAGTGCTGAAGTCTAAATGATTCGAAAATTGTAATCTTCAGATGAGGCCATTTATCTCTCTATACTACTACTAACAGGATAAAATCTGGTAGAATTCACCGAGGAGTCTCATTTGCATCTGGCAAATGCAAGAATAGGTTTGAGTATTGTCTTGCAGAAGGGTACGATGCAACTGTGTTGGAATAATGTGGTTCTGCTAATAAGTTTTCTATAAACCACTTTTTTAGACTCAGGGACCTCAAAACGTGTATTTCCGGTGAGAACTTGATATACAAAATTTAACACGATTACATTTCCTTTCAGCAGTTAGAGTAAATAATAGATTCGTTATTTGTTTTTCTTGTAAATATTAGTTATTTTATTAATTTTAATTAGTTTATATGCTTATTGCACAATGGGCCGAGCTAAGGTC
>JAAEAF010004271.1:0-28407 GCA_011037195.1 Triatoma infestans
CGCATACAGGGTTATCAGTTTTAGCTTATCGATTTTTTGTGAGTAGAAGTGACAGACTGAACGGACAGAGTGATGGTGAAGCTTTATTGGAGACTATGCGTACAAGAGTGAATTGTAGACTGAATGTTTGAGACTACAATTGCATGAAACTATATGCATGACTATACTGCATGTATGAACTTGCAATATGCATGGCTATATTGAGACTATATATGCATGTAGAAACTTCTCCTAGTGCTCTTTGTAGATCTCCTAGAGGTTGAGATAGATGGATCTTGTTCTCCTCCAGTTTGTAGTAGGGAGTGATCCTTTACCGTCTCATGTAGCGTGGCAGATGATGTAACAATTGGGCGGATTGTCAAGTGATTTTTTTTTTTGTTATAGGCAAGATATGCTGCCAGCAATCCATTACATTATCCACAACGACCTGTCAAAATCTCTTTCATTCGCAATTTGAGAATCCCGGTTTTCCGGGCATTATGATGCATAGCCTAACCTACTAATTGAACGCCTGCATTCCAACACCATCCCACGTAAGCTACTTAGGCGGGAGAAAATGGTCTAGAGATGGATGTGCTTTAATATTCTATGAATAACCACATTACTAGAGTGCCCCCACTGGGTGGCTCCTCCAGTCTAGAAATTCCGTTGTGTTTTCAAGCTACATTGTCAAATTTGCTTGTTACACTTTGTATTGTAGTGTATCAACTTAAAAAAAAAAAACTTTGCAAACAACAACAGAACATTTATATGTATTGTCAATGCTATTTAAACATTTAGTAAATAAAGATGTTCTTCAAGTTTGAAGAACATCTGTCTTGAGGAGAGTCCCTCAATAGATTTTTTATTTTTTTATCGGTCGTCTTTATTAGACAAATACAAAGGCAACAACTTATTTGATAAAAATAAAGACAAAAAAATAATAAAATAAGACTTGACAGAAAGTTGATATCCAGGTCAGTTTCTTGTGTCTTCTTAGTTTTTGTATCCCTCTGCCATGTAGCTAAACAACTAAAAGCCAAAAACTGTCTGAAACATACCCACCTCCCTGGAGATGAGTGCAACCAGGATAGAGATTTGCTTTAAAAGAATGGAAGGCACACACTTCAATACTATTGGAGGACAGTGCGTGAGGGGAATGAAGTTGTAGAAACAATGGTAAAAGTTAACCAGTGATCATTGTTGTCATGAAATCTGAAGAAGTGAACGAGATAAAGACAACTTACACTCAACAGTAGGAAGAAGCAACATCCCTAGTCTATCTCCATCTTTAGTGGGAGAAACACTTACTCTCGCACGATAAATGGGAAGGTTGTAGGAGAGATCCAGTTAAAGAAAAAGAAAAGAAACTTTCAACTTTGTTCCCACTAGGATTGCCCCCATTTAAAACTTGTGGATGGGATTTTTTGGATCTTTTCCTTTCTAAGTTCTGAGAACAATACGAACTACGAAGGACTGGTGGTAAGGTGAGGAGAATCTTCTACAGTTCTGCGCTATCGTCCCAGGAGTCTTAACAAACTCAAATACTATCCCGCCCAACACACACGTACACAAGTTGGTGAAATTGTAGAAAATTTCTCAATGGACTATGATGATTGTACTTTTTAAGTAATTTTATAAAACCATGTAGCAGTTTCAGTTTGGAACGAAACTAATCGTCTCATGTTTTGGGATTGGCCGACAGAAAAATCAATAAGAATACCAGCTAACGGTAAAATATTTTAGTTTTTACTGAAAAACATAATCAATTATTGATGGTTTTATAATTTTCTATTAAACTGAAACTTCTTTGCAATTAGCTTCCACCAAAACAAGGAGGTTTAGTCTTTAGACATACCATAATAATTATGCAATACAAAATTTAAACCAAACACTAGGTCACCTGGAAGGAGCCTCTCTCCCTTTCATTGGTCTCGAGCCTGCCGTTGGTGTGTCTTCTGGCACATGTTTGTCAGGCTTCCAGACGTGGATGACCTCACATAAGGATGAGTGCGGTGGGTTGTCGGCAGTCTAAAATGCTCATTAGGGGTCCGGACGGAGCTTTGAGTAGCGGGATCCGATGTCTTTCACGGACTTCTCTCAGGCATCTGGTTGGCTTCCTCACTAGGCATTGTGGCTTAAGGAGAAATCTCTATACAATGGGACTCATGTCTGACCCCTTCTGTAGAGTTTGTGAGACGGAGGAGGAAACACCCATGCATCTAATGACGAATTGTTTGGGCTATGAGGAGATTAGGTTTAGGACCTTCGGCCGGAATAGGATATCGGTAGAGGATCTTTAAGGTTTTGGTCCGATTTGTTCGGTCTGTGGTGAAATTTAGATAGGTGAAACCTTGGCCAGGACTTTTGTTCCAGACCCAGTAGTTGTTATTCTTTAGGGGTAGCTATATGGGCCCAGCGAGGCTTTGGATAGCGTAGGGTTTTGCTCTCTCCTTCATTGAATAATAATAATAATAGGTCACCTAGAAGCAGCCCTTATAAAATCAATTTGGCCGTAAAATTTTTCAAATGAAAGTGATAGGCGCAGTTCTATCTGTGTATAGTTGGCGTTCCAAGTTTAAGCAATATTCTTGCAACAGTTTTCGAGAAAAGTGCAAAAAACTTATTCTGTAGAGTTAAACTTGCCCGTTAACCGGGTTTATTTTCAAATTTGGGATTCTAGCAATGTTTCTATTGTAACTTAATGGTATCTAGGTGATAAAACCGTTCAATTGCACGGTAGTGGTATTTTAGCGGAAAGCTTAAGGTCGCTCTGCCCCCTGACACCCCGGAAAAAGCACTTTTCCTGGAAAAATGTTTCAAATAAAAATGATAAGTCATTTACCTGTGTAGATAATTTACGAAGTTTAAATAATTTCGCGAGAAACTAAAAAAAAAAAAAAATCCGTAAAGTGGCAATTTTGGTTAATGCGACTTATTTGTTTTTGAGATACGTATTTTTTTGTCATAAACAGTAAACATTAGCTGAGATACTTTTTTCGTACTTAGGAGGGGGATCTCAAAACAAGAATTTCCGGTCCATAATTTGACACATCGCAATACTTCCGCTTACTTACAGCAGTCAGAGAAATTAAAAAAATAATTTTTTATTCAGGATTTTAGTGTAAATACGTCATAATCACTGACTCACTGACTATTATTCTTTTTATTTTTTAGTTTTTTTTTTATATTCTCTTGATTAAAAATAAACAAACAAAAAATGACTGATCAATCAAATTTTTTATTTTATTTTTAGTATCCAATAATATCAGTGAAAAATATTACAAATGTAAGTGAGACATTCAGATGAAATAGGAAATAAAGTGAGACTGACTTTTGTCACGAAACTCTTGTTACGAAAAAAAAGAAAGAAGAAAATGGCAAACAATATAGATTGATTGAGATTGATTCGATGGGGTATTTAGGAGATGATGGTGCTTTTTTTCCATTTTGTTTCATCTCTTTGAAAAAGTGTGTGAATACTCTGGGGTTACTAGTAATAGTCACGCTAGAAATGTGCGTCACATTTCTGTGAGAATAATGATGACGATTTGGGGCATGAAGAAGAACGGAGGAGAGTTTGGTGGATAGATTGCTTAGTTAATTGTGCTGCAATCGACAACAAGTGAGAGGAAATAACTTTCATCACAATTACTTACTAGACGAGGATTTTAGGCTGCAGAGGACATTTCACTTCCATCGTCTAACTCTTTGTCTCGTAACTCTTTTTACTTTCTCTTACTCCAAGTAAGAGGAAGTATAGTAATCGTGTCAAATTTTCGATATCGAGTTTTCACCGGAAATATCCGTTTTGAGGTCCCCTGATTCCAAAAAAGTGGTTTTTAGTAAATGGTCCGTGTGTGTGTGTGTGTGTGTGTGTGTGTGTGTGTGTGTGAATTGTGAACGGCATACTCAAAAGTACGAAAAACCGCAGAAATCAGAAACTTGCTATTCCGTTTAGATATCACCATGGGATCTGACAGTACCTTATCTGTTAAAATTTCTTAACCGGAAGTACCACTTTACTAGTTGTTTTTTTTTAATTTTTTGCGTTTTTCTCAAAAATGGCTCCGACGATTTTCTTCAAACTTGTTATGTCAATCACACATACAACGAGCGACAACTTTTATTTAAAACATTACTCTGGGAAAATTCATTTAAGGTCAGTTATGAGGGAAGGGAGGGGTCAGGTTTTCATCTAAAGTGCTATTTCAGTTTATTAGACAGTTCTATCATCTAAATAATGTTAATCAGAATTTGATATGTTGTTGAAATTCCGAGTTTGGAAAAATCGGATACCCGGAAGTGCGTTTACTTTACCACTTTACTAAAGGATTTTTTTTCACTTTTTCGCAATTTCCTCAAAAATGGCTCCACCGATTTTCTTGAAACTTCATATATAAACTAAACATACAATGTTCTACAACTTTTATTTAAAATTTCTCTGGGAAAATTCATTTAAGGCACTTTTACGGGGAGGGTGTCGGAAAGGGTGGGGTTATGTTTTTCTCTAAAGTGCTATCATAGTTGATTAGTACATTTATCATCCAAAAGAAAATTAAGTAGAAATAAAATATATGGACCAAAATTCGAGTTTCAAGGAAATTAGTAAACCGAAAGTGCGCTTTTACTGAACAGTTTCTCTCAGTTTTCGACGAATTTCATTAAATTTGGTGCACTAACTATAAAAATTTGTCAATTATAATTTTGAGAATTGGAGTAAGAGAAAGTTGTGTGAGTGTTTCACCCCAGATTTTTTATTTTCTCTTACTACTGTAAGAGTAAGGATTGTGATGTTTTTAAGTTTCCAAAATTGAGATTATCCCAAAAATACAAAAGATCCATTGAATAAAGGAAAAAAATAATCTGGAATGAAAAATATGACTTTCTCACACTGCATTTTTATAAATCATTAATAAGAGACAAATTTTTGTCAAAATTGGAATTTTCACTAGAAGTTTGGTTGGCCTGATTATTACACATAATAGTGAAGTCTATATTTGTTGTTTTGTGGGTCCCTGAATTATGTAATTAATTGTGATTAATTGTAGACCATCAATTCCCAGTCTTCTAGCAGCAGAAACTGTTAACAGTTAATTGTTAATCCTAAAAGAGCCACAGAATCCCCATAAAATCAATTTATCTAGAAACTGTTTCAAATAATAGAATCGGAAAAAGAAGGAGGCTGCATTCAAAAATATGATGAACTCCAGGTTGGAGGTCATTATCAGAGAAGGCTGTGAGAGATTTATAAGTTCATGGTGTGAATGTCTGGAGATGTTTGCCGACGAATTATAATTAAATGGAGCTCAGTAGTATTCATGTAAAATCAGTATTCCCATTAAACAACAAGACAAATATTTTTACGAAGCTAAAATAAAATAGAGTCCTCACGTGTAATTCAAATGGCTAGCGCACTCTACCCTCCCCATACGAGAATTCAGAGTTCAATTCTCCAAAAGGGCAAAGAGACGGTGAGTAGAAAGGTGGGAGGAGCTAATGTCAGTAAGCGAACCTTGGTAGCGAAAAGGCAAAACTAAATGGTGATGGTGTGCTTACGACGCCTCTCCCCCACATCAATGAAAATTGCCGTCTGATCAGGCCACAACACTTACACAATTGACAGCTTTTCAAAGGCTATTCAGTTTCAAAGGTTTTTTTTTTTAATGAAATATGGTTAGTGGGAAAAGGAAAATTACACTCACGAATTTGACGAGTATATAACTCATAAGGGAAGGTCGAACACAAAGCAGTAAATCATTTTCATGCAGAAATAAAATAAACACTGCTAATACATTTTCTTAATCAAGCGTTTCTTTGTGGAGTTAAACAAATTAAAACTAAAAGTGGAATACATCAGAGACATTTTCCGTGGTAGCCTGCTTCATTTTGTGGTCATCGACCGGTTTCGGGCGTTCGCCCATCTTCAGGATGCGTTTTTTAGACAGTGTGACAACACAGACTCGCACAGAGCAAACTTAATTTCACACTAAAAGTGGAATAGCTATTCCTTCTTTAATCCCTCTGAATCCGACTGTGGGGTACGCTATTATTTCCTCTGTCCTGTTAGACTCATCAGAAATCTGGGATCTCGTTATGCGGACATTACTGAAAGAGTGCATTACAAATTTTTTATAATTGTGTTTATACTTCCGCAGAATATTGCCGAATCGTATCGGCTCTTACTATACTGCCGAATTGAAATCGGCTCTTCTTATATATTCTCCAAAATGTTTAAACTTATGATTTCTTTTTGGTTACAACTCTTTTTTTCAATGCCTCAAAATAGATTACAGTTTCTTTTATTTGTTAAATCATATGATAATAAAAATATTCCATTTATGTGGATTCTGAAACTGTAAGATTTTGATTTACTTTATTGGCAAACAAGAGATTTGGATCCAACAAAAATTCAGGCTTGTCAAGTCAAATTGTACAGAATATATATATAATTGTAGGGGATATTTTCAGGTTTGGACGAAAAACTTTAAATAAAGTCACATGTTTATTCATAAAGCAATCACTAAGTCATTTTCGCTTCAGCGCCCAGGGATTGTGTTAGAATGGAGTCTTTCAGTCTGTGCATTGTGATGTGCTTCTATTAACGATGATTTCGCGAATGATATTAGCGCATGAAAGGAATTTTGACGTCATTATGGATAGTGAAAATGAAAACATACCAGGGAGCATTTACTATTTTCTGGATTTTTGATTGTAGGGATTGGATACGCTGATTCGCAGTCTATTGGAACTTCTGGTCCATACGATTCATATGTCATATTATGTGAACTTCGGATCCATTAATCCAAATGATTTAATAAGTAGTAGTAATACACTTTTAAGAAAAATACTTGAGTTTCCAGGCTGAGACCGCATGAGTGGTTTGCTAAAAACCGACGTTTTGCCCATGTTGCAATAAGCCTCTTCAGGAACATTGCATCTAAAAGCTAATAAAGCTTGGTAGGAAGGGATGTGGCTCCTTCCTACGCTATCTTGACCGCCATATTGACTGCCTTCTTGATCACCATGTTTACTATAGGTGGTGGGCGGAGCTCAATTTTCTATTCCTTGCCCACGGTTGGCTGGCGGGTGACAAGATCTAAGCCTCCCATCCCACTCCCCACCTGCCAAAGTTTTACTTTGTTCTGCTCCAGAAAACCTTCAGACGTTTTTTGCCCGTCCCTTTCCCTGAGCAGGGGTTGCCATGTTCTGCTTAGACGTCTCTAGTTACATAGTTTTCCTCTTCCTCAATTTCCACTGCCTCTCTTAAGACACGTTCGTAATAATCGTTTACTTGGGCAAGGACAAAGTACCATCCCCCCTCTATCAAGTTTCATTGCCTTATTGACTTTCAAAGTGTAATGACCCTACACTTTGATCTTAGCCAAAAGGCCGAGAAGCGATAATGTAATGTCAGGGTGTAATGACCCTGAAAGAAGGCTCATTCCAACATGGGCGAAACGTTGATTTTTAGCAACCGCCAGTCAACCGTGGGTAAGGAAGAGAAACTTGAGCCCCGCCCACCACCTTTAGTAAACATGGTGATCAAGAGCAGTCAGTACGGGGTCAAGTTGGCGGAGGAAGGAGCTACGTCCCTTCACTACGAAGTTTCATTGCCTTATTGGCATTCAAGATATAACGACTCTGGAAGAAGGCTCATTGCAACATGGGCGAAACGTCGGTTTTTAGCAAATCACTAACGCGGTCTCAACACGGAAACTGAAATGTTTTTCATGAAAATGGCCGCGTAAACCAAAAAGAACAGTCTTTTATTTATTAAACAGAGTTTTAGATCGTCTGTGAAGGAGGCTTGAGAGAAGTTTATAGCAACGATTGTTTTCAAGAGTTTTTTTGCCTAGTATGTGGGTTCCAGGTGTCTTTTTGTTTAATAGTTTCAAGATAACGTACTGTGTTGACATTATTTAGTTTCTGAATTTGGAAAGTGCTAACTTTTTTTTATACGAGTAATGAAGCCCGAGAAATGAAAACATCCAGAACGATATAGACATATATAAAGTGTCAGTGTCATTAATGATTCATCAATAACTAACTCCATTTTTCCTCCGGAAAACTTTAGTGACTCATAAAATTAAAAAAAAAATTCTCTCCCACTTCCACATGGAAATGTCCACGGGCGGCATGCAATTGTAAAACCGTTAGTTTTTTTTTCATTCCTTTCGCTTTTTCATTTCTTTTTCTTTTACTTTAGGGAAAAACTAAGATGTTTTTTTTTCTTAGAGCATTTTTATCATACGTTTCTTTTTTCTCAAGTAAGGCTTTTCTTGGATCATTAAATTTAACTATTTATGTGGTAATAATGGCGAGAAAAAACTTGAGACATTATTTCTTAAAGTACCTCGGCTTGATTAAGTACCACTGTTGAACACTTAAAAAGTAAGTTTTCCTTTTTACCACCTTTTACTCACTATTTCAGGTGGAAATATTTCCTCCCTTCAGATCATGAATTTTCCATATTATATAAACAAATATCAATCTTGTCGGCTTAGTTTGTTCACATTTTCTGGCCATATCACTTCCTGAAACTGTCTATTAGAATCATTTAGAGAATCTAGAAAAAAGAATTTCAATTTTCGACAAACTTTTTAGTTTTGTTTATAAAAAATCATTTTCCTGATTGTTTGTATGTTTGTTAGCAAACATTAATAAATGTGAATACCCACTCATTTGTGTTGTTACCATTGCCCTAATTCTGATGACTGGTAAGAAACTTGGCCGAACTATAGACGGCATTCGATCCAAATTTTGAATTGACCTTAATATTAAATTTAAATATAGGATCTGTGTACTTTTTAATTCTTGTTTGGTACTTTTTTTTTGGTGGGGGGGGGGGCATAGCACCATTTGAATATGACTATATTGAAGACTATCCTTCTCTCAACCTCCAAATTACCTTAGAAACGCGTAAAAACAAGTTTTCCAAAATGAAAAAAGTTACAAACAAATGTAGTATGTTTTTATATACATACAGTTTTAGCTTACGAAGTTTAAAGAAAATAATTGGAGCTGTTTTCGAAAAAATTGCAAAATTCTCAAGAAAACTAGTGAGTCACTTCCGGTCAATGAAATTCCATCAAACTTGGAATTCTAACGATGTTTTTCATGTTTCTACATAATTTAAAGATAATAAAGCCGGTAAATCATTATTAAAATGGTACTTTAGAGGAAAACCCAAATTTGCAACTTTCTCAAAATTCTTCAAATGTCTGTTCCTTTGGAAAAAATTGTTTCACATAAAAATAAAAAATGATAGGCCTAATAAATATGGTATTAATTACGTATGGAAAATTAAAAGAAAAATCTTTGGAGTCAAAATAATATGCAAATCAGGAATTATTAAAAACAAATAAATAAAAAATTAACATTCAGCAATGTCAGTTACTGTAAGTTGCTGGATTCTGATTGTAAAATTATTATCAGATGTTGGTATCTAAACGGATAATCAACTTTGAGCTTTCAATTTTTCATTTCCGAAATATTATGTAATGGAAATTTGCCATACAAAAAGTAAACTCAATAGTTGAATTATCAGCCGCATCAAGTTGCTACCAAAGTTATGTCCAAAGTAATGTAATGGCCAATGAGCTCAACTTAGAAGCTGTCTCTAGCAACAAGAGAATTTGAACAAGAAGTTACAGGAATAAGGGAAAAGTAAAAAGTAATAATTACTTATAAGTTTAACTGGAATGATAATCATAAAATTGCCTTCAATTTTTTAAATTTATTATTCCCATTGGGTTTACATTAACTCGCTATACAGTTGGATGTTTACTATATAAATGAGGGTGGTCTATTATTTATAGTATGTACATAATTTACAATGTAATATCTATATATGTAATCATCTGGTATTATAATTCTGTTCATAATATAGTATAATATAAAATATACTTGGGGATATATACCCAGGATATTTCATAGTTACTCTGGGTTCAAATGTATAGATATAAATATATAATGATAATCATCTGAAGTTGTAAGCTAACCTCCTAGGTCAGTTGCTGTTGTTATTGCAAGAGTACAAGTTGCGGTTATGTTTCCAAAGTCCACCTAGAGAGCGTGGAGATTTATGTTTTATAGTTTACATTATACATATATATATATATATATATATAATCTATATATAATGAGATAACTAAATATTTAGTTAACTTGGAAATGGGTGTTTTGTAATATTTGTTGTTTGCCGGCGGTTTGTCTGTCTGCTTGTGTGTGTATTATTAGAGTATCATGTTATCAGAATCATGTTTCTTTTTAATTTCAATTCTTCCATGGCTGATCCCACGAGTAGCTAGGGAATTCTTGAGTCAACTGTGCCAGAGCCCCGCATGATACAGCAAGGTCATTTAGTACTCCCTGATTTGGCCCGGTTTCAGGGAGGCACCGTTATAATACAGCCTGTATTACCCCCCCCCCCACGGCTGCAAAACTCCATGGCACGGTACGCATAACACCGTGTTTTTGGGGAAGGTGCATCTCCGAAGCTGCCCCCAGGGTCACCGCCTCGGATGGCCGACGGGTACACCTATTCTGCCGGGGACTTTTATCGACGTCCCGGTCTAGATCCGCCGAGTTTTGTAACAAACAGGGTCATCAGCAAAAGAAGGCGCTGTATCTCCTCTCATTGGGCCGGAGCCCTTTTGTGGAGTCAGTGACCAAGTACTCTTAGAAGAAATCAAGAAGGAAGATGTGGCGAAAAGAGCTCGTCTCCCGGGACACCATCCTGGGACTGAGATAGGCCAAGGTCTGCCTGGATGGTTATAACCAGGAAAGGTCGAAAGCCTGAATAGGATCCGTATTCTTACGGGATTCCTTACGTGGCATTGCAGACTCAGGAGACACCTGAGGAAGCTTGGCTTAGAAGATGATAGCACATGCGGATTCTGTGGAGAGATGGAGGAAACTCTGATACATCTCCTCACAGACTGTGATGCCATTATTTAAAGACGATTTAGTAGTCTGGGCCGTTACCAGATAGGGGCGGAGGAAATATCTACCCTAGAACCTTCCAGGATTTTGGGATTCCTTAGAGAGCTCAACCTGGAGTGGGTGCTGTAGATGAGCTAGCTCATTCGGGGGGTACAATAGATCAAACAATGGTCGCAGTAAAGAACCCTCAAAAAAAAATCAGAATCATGTTATGTTATCAAGAAATGCATGTATCATTTACTACAATTATTAATTCAGCTAAGTCAGTTAAGCGTTCATTTTTATGGAAATTTTATGAAAAAGAGTTTCTCTTACTGGTCTTAATATGATTAGGCAAAACGTAGACATATTTTCTTTAAACTTGTAAAGTTCAAACGTTCAATTGGACTTGCGGAATATACAAATAAAGGCGCTAGGGATTATACTTGATTGCCTGAATGTGATTACATTCTTTTTTGACAGGTCCCTCTAACTCAGCAAAGTTTGAAACAGTAGCTTAAATTTAAGTCGGATTTTTCTCACAACTCTTTAAAAATCAATTCCGTTGGGCAATTGTCTTAAAGAGCGGTGTCATGTATGTGTGTGGATAGAATAAAGTATGAACGAAGTTTGAAGAAAATCTTCGGAGCTATTTTCTGTAAGAATATTGAGAAAAACTGGAAACAGAAACTCTTTAGTAAAACCGTACTTTGGATTCGTCGTGTTTGGGCTGCTGGCGGCTTTTCGTTTTTGACATATTTTGTACACACACACACATATACCGCAGACACTCACACATATATTTAACAACTAAAGGAGATCTCGAGGAGCGGTCAATAAAATGTACACTTTTTTTAAATCTTTTCCAACGTTTCGACAAATTTATTGTCTTCTTCAGGGATCTGTACAACAATCAAACAAAAAGGAATAATAATAATAATCATCATCATCATAATCTTAATATAGAAAATAATAAAGAAATAGTTTGGGGCAATTATTAAATACCAGAAGACCAAAACAAAAACAAAAATTAAACTACTTACAAAATTAAAAAAATTGTTAATCGGTGTTAGATATAATTTCCATAGAACAAACTAAACCCAAAATATGTACTAAACAGAGAGAGTAGCTAACTATATGAACTACATCATCAGAAATGAAGGTATGTGGTAGATGAAGAGGTTATTAAAAGGTAGTATTAGGGAGTGGGGGATGGAAAGGAAAAACCAAGTCTTATGAAGGATGGGAATTTCCAGGACAGGGGTTTAGGATACTGTTGTAGATGATTGATAAGTTGTTTGTGTCGTCCTATAATATAATTGATTGAAGTTGTGTGTTTTTTAATGTTTATCATTTCTAAAATGTTTCTTTTTTTCTTGTTAGTGTTGGTCGCAAGAATTGTAGGGTTGTCATAGTCAAAGTTGTGGTTAAGTTCAATATGATGTCTTGTGAGGGCGGTAGTCGTGTCGTTGTATTTTTCAACTTTGCAATCGTATTCGTGTTGGTATAGTCTTTTTTTTAAATATTGTGAAGTCTGTCCAATGTATGTCGCTGGGCATTGTTTACAGTCGATTTTGTAAATTAAATCTGAACGTTGTGTAATAGGAGTCGAAGCTTTAACTCTAGTAAACATTTTTTGACATGTATTGGAATTTCTGTGGAAGTAGTTTAATTTTTTTTGTTTTGTTTTGTTTTTGTTTCTGGTATTTAATAATTGTCCCAAACTATTTCGTTATTATTATTATCTATATTAAAATTATGATGATTACTATTATTATTATCCCTTTTTTATGATTGTTGTACAGATCCCTGAAGAAGACAATAAATTTGTCGAAACGTTGGAAAAGATTTTTAAAAAAAAGTGTAAATTTTATAGACCGCTCCTCAAGATCTCCTTTAATTGTTATTAGATCGGTCGAGAAACTTTATTAACATATATTTAAGTAACAAACTATATTAATGCAGGAAGAAATTATAAAATATTAAAAATTAAAATAAAAATCTAGTGTGAAACACTCACACAACTTTCTCTCACTCAAATTAATACAACTTAATCAAAAAATTTTTCTTTAAAATTACAACATTAAAATGTTTAGTGGGAATGGCTATAAAAATCTTGGTGGGTATTTTACTTGTAGACCTGAGCGGCCATATATGTAGCCATTATATGTCAAAAACCAACAAAGCTTATGCAAATTTAAATTTAAACTAACTGACAGAACTCTAATACCCCTTTAAATTAATATTTTTCGGAAAAATCGATACGTTTTTCCTGTGCAGCAAACTGAAGTTTAAAGAAAATTGTGGTAACCGTTTTCGATAAAATTTTAAAAAAACAACTCAAAAACATATTTTTAAAAATCATACTTTTTGACCTATTTTCTTCAAATTTTGCATTCAAATACTAAAGTCGTACTTTAAACGAAATCATTATTGTTCTCTCAGAACCCCCCCAAAAAATAAATTTCCCAGGAAGATATTTGTAGTAAAAGTGATAGGCATTTATGTGTGGAATTTTGAAGAAAATCCGCTTCATGTGCGCCATTTTCGAGAAAATTACGAAAAATTGAAAAAAAAAAAATTATTTATTAAAGTAGCACTTCCGGTTGATGGATTTTGCCCGTAATCTTCATGCCTGATCCGTAAGTACCTAAACGGAATACCAAAAACTAAGTCCTGCGATTTTTCATTTTTGAGATATTCTGTTGAAATACACACACACACACACACACACACACACACCACACCGCGGCACACATTCGCTAAAAATATTTTTTTCGTTTTCATGGGACCCAAAAACATGTATTTCCAGCAGAAAAACCCAATTTTGAAAATCTGTAACGATTCCAATAGTTCCACTTACTAAGAGTAAGAGAAAATAATAAACATGGTTTCATACAGATCTCTCCATAAACCATAATGTTCTGTGACATAGAGGAGAAGTTCTGACCTACTGTAAAAGTCATTAAAATCCCCCTCTGACATCACTATTTATGCAGCCAATATGATTTTAGACTGTTGACAACCTATTTGAGCTCATCAATAAAAACGAGTGTTGTGAAGCTAGGGTAACTGCACATTAAACAGATATGTATCCAATGAAATGTTAGTAGCGCAGGTTTGGGACCAATTAAGGGTGGAAGGGCAACTAATTAGCCATTCAATTATTTATGATTCCCAACTGAACTGGTACCTAGCCAGACTGGAAGGACAGCTTTGGTGAAAGATAACTATAAAATATAAAATCAATTGGGCGATCAATCTCCATCATTATATAATATTATGTGTCTACAATTCTTACCAGTAAGCTATCATGACATCAGATTTATATTCAGTATTTTAAGAAGGGACTGTAATAATGGATTATACAAAAAAATAATAATTTTTTAGGAATAGTCAGCGTGGGTGCTTTTATAAGTTCGGAAAATATGTCAAAAACAAAAATTAGTTTTGGCGGAAGTACATTCTAGAGTCTCCTGAATACGAACGAAATGCTTTTAGCGAATGGTCTTGTGTGTGTGTGTGTGTGTGTGTGTGTGTGTGTGTGTGTGTGTGTTTGAACAAAATATCTTAAAAATAAGAATAACATTTGTAATGTTTGGAATTACTAGCGAGGAGAGAGGAGCACTCAGAGCACAGATTGACCAAGTGAAGATCGATCTTCAGACTTGTTAATTCTTCAAAGTTTATCTGCGGTCTTCAGATTTCCGGCTTTTTGTTCTAGTTTTCTCCTATTTCTTAGTGGAAGCTTTTAACAGGAAGATTGATTGTCCAAGTGATGAAGCTCATTTGTCCATCCATTGCAGCGGGCTTGACAGAGAAGGCAATGCCAGATAAAGTGCGCTCGGAGGTATGGTGATAGAGTACAATACGGCCCGTATTGAAACTGAGTCCAAACTTTTGTGTGGCCGAATTTGATGACTTGATTCCATTACATAGGAAATCAAAGTTGATATTCCGTTTAGGTACCATCATAGCGTGTGACAATAAGGATTATGGACAAAATCCATTAACCGGAAGTGCCCCCTTAGTGGTCAGTTATTCTTGATTTTCTTGTGAACATCTCCAATGAGTTTCTTTAAAGCTCATTTACTACTATTTACTTAAATAAACTATATATTTACATAAATGCCTATCACCTTTATTGAAAGCATTTTTTTCAAGAAAATGGATTTTCCTCTTTAGAGGTTAACTTTAAAGTAGTATTTCGGTGAATAATTTATAGTTCTACCGTCTGAAGTCAGTAGAATCTCAAACTTAAAGAAAAATCGGGTAATCGGAAGTGCCACTTTACAGAATTATTATTTTTTATATTTTTGGAATTTTCTTGAAAAAGCTTCAACATGTTTTTTTTTTTTGAACTTAGAATGCCATTTTTTTTTTTGCTAGTTAAAAAAAAACTGCCATTTTTGCTTCAACTCTTTTCCGAGAAAAATTTACTTTAGCATGGTCAGGGAAGTTTGATTTCAAATGTTATTGAAGTTTGTTCAATATTAGTGGCTCTCTCTTCTGCACTAGAATGAATCATTTTATGTAGAACCTGCCATGGGTTGCTAATTC
The DNA here is from genome assembly GCA_011037195.1 of Triatoma infestans. Lineage (NCBI taxonomy): Eukaryota > Metazoa > Arthropoda > Insecta > Hemiptera > Reduviidae > Triatoma > Triatoma infestans. The sequence continues at coordinate 15,466 of JAAEAF010004271.1, forward strand.
ACTACCGCTATTTATACGTTAGTGTAACTGAGTAAAAATGCAGGATTGTAGAATTTTATATTTGTAATAAAGTCGTGTGTGTGTATTATAAAAAAGAAAAACTTTGATATATATATTTTTTCTGTGTGTGTGTATGTGTTTGACTATATTTATTACAATTTCCTATAGATATTTGAGTGCACAATAGAGAGAGACAGAGCGATACTAGAGTTAGGGTGAAAAAAAAACTACGCGCTCAGGGAATTCACAGATGGTTGGATTTGTTGCCGCTAGAAGTCGTCTAGTCGTGGTTTGATTTATTCTACAGAACAGAGACACACCCTTGCTTTGAATAGTATTTATGATTTAACCAGCCGTATGATATGTTACACATACAAGTGTAGATATCAAGGTGGTGGGGTGCAACATATTACTCCCTACCATACTGTAATAACGATTCTTTATTGTGTTTACCTAGTTCAATACTTTATTATTACTAGAATCTCGTCGTGAAAAACTTAGCTGAGCTACCTCGTCGAAGTAGAAATTTAGAAATTATTTTCCATTTTTACAATTAATCATAATCACATAATTAATTTGAAAATATGTTTGCAATCTCAACACTAGCTAACGGAAGATGCTGAAATTTGCGTTCCAAAATCCGACACGCCCTTGTTTCTACCTACGCCAGCTAGTCTTCCTTCATTAGTCCATTAATTATCATCATTACAACATCATTAGTCAATCAATTATCAGTTCACCGCCCGGCGACAACTAGTAATACTCATTCCTCACTTTACCTATATCTTTGAATTAAGTGACGTACACTGCCACAGCATCCCCCTTTTACGCGTACTAAATGTTACAAGAAATTAACGGAAAAATCTGAGGTACTTTCGATACCCTAATAACTCGATAGTAAATGAAATTTTAAAAATTTTTTGCGATAAAAAGGTTAACAATTATTAAATATATGCCATATTTAAAGAAAAATTTGCTTACTGAAAGTGGCTGGAAAGTGCAGCAAGAGGAAGTTTGTACGGCCGTATTACATTAGAACTTTTTTTTTCTCTTTGTTTTATAGATAACGCAAAAATTACGAAATAAAAAAAATAAAATATAACTTGTTAAAGTTATAGCGGCTTAAACAATACTAAACAAAAACAAAGCAGTTTTAGGAACTCTGCAAGCACCTAGTAGGAAGAGAGGGGAAAGGGGGAAGACTGATTTCATTTATCTGTTCTGAACAGGAGTTTTGAAAGCTAACGAGTTTACATCGTACCCATCACTCTCTCTCTCTCTTTCTCTCTCTCTCACTCTCTCTCTTTCTACTCGTCATTCACAATGTCCGCTCTTCGGAATTACCCACAACAGCTACCCTCCCACCGGACACCCTCACAAGCAAACCCACTGTCAGTATATTATCAGGAAAGAGTTTTAGACAAGGATAAAGCGATATGACTGAACTATTTTTTTTTTTTTTCTAAACAATTCTTTTTATTTTTATTTTTGTTTGTTTTCGTAATCTCAACAGATATACAGACAAACCGGATTTATTAAAGGATGAATAAATGAAAGCAAGGATAAATGAAAAATGCAACATACAGTTTTTATAGTCAGTTAACCATCTTCTTAGCTGTTGCATCGTATTTTAAAAAATGAGTTTTGTTTTTTGTTTCTTTAGAAAAAAAGCAAGTTTTCGATGATTGTATCCAAACAAAATATCATTTTCACATTCCTGTAAAAATTAAGATTTTCAGTTTTTCACGTTTTTTCTCTAAAACGGGTCCAACGATTTTCTTTAAACGCCGTAAACTCCCTACATAGATAAATCTATCACTTTTATTTGGAACATTTTCCCCAGGAAAATGGATTTTTTTTTTTTTGGTGGAGGTGGGGGGGGGAGCAATAGCGTAAGGTTTCCCTAAAGTAAGTACCACTTCAATCGATCTATGGTTCTATAACTTAATATGATGTACTATATATTAGAAGCAATTGCTAAAATTGAGCAAATCGGCCAACCGGACGTACTTTACAGAAACGTTTTTTTTTTTTTGTGAGATTTTTGGAATATTTTAAAAATTGACTCTAACGATTCCTTGGAAACTTGGAATAAGTGAAACAAATAAAAACCTATCACTTTTAGTTCGAACAATATTTTCAGCCAAATATTAAATTTTCGACAGTGTTGAATTTTTAATATAAAAATGTATAGTATATACTAGTTATTGTTGAGTAAATAGTATATAGAGATGTTGTGTGAGTGTGTTCACCACCAGTTAATCAAACGAAGGGAATCACACAATGCAATTATTTGGATTAAAACCCAATTCAAAATACTTCTTCATAAATCTTCTATAATTCTCGGACTAAGAGAATGTGAAAGAGGAGATGAAGTGATGGATAGGGCGCTTGGAAAAAACGTTCCTCTTATATCTGTTTCTCAGTGTGATTTAAATCCTATTTTCGACAATGGGCCGGGGTGGGAATTTGCGATCATGTCATTATCCTCTAAGGAGCTAATTCGTCAGCTATCTTGGCATCCTGAAGACATTTCCAGACTGACAAAACAACCCACACACACAAACACAAATTTCACATTATACACGGCTGCGTACAAAAGTACGCAATAATGCCAACCATACAAATGAGTTATTTTTGTTAAAAATATTTGAGATCTGACTTGGTCCAGTGAAATATTTCCTTCGAATCCCCTGAGAGAGTAAAAGGGTTTAGTGAAATAGTTTACGAACATTAGAGAACAACAAAGAAATTTTATTGGGGGAGCGGTTGGTTCGCTAACCTATGTGGTACCCAACATTAGTCTTCACTTTTCTCACATGCTGGGTTAAACACCGGATTTGGATTCAGGGAATCGAACCCTGAATTCTCGTTACAAAAGACGAGTGCGATAGCCACTAGATCATTGCGTGAGGAAATGAAACATTCTTAACCCCTCCCACATCCTCCCTTTTGGTAACTTCAATAGGGTAGAATGAATAGGATGTCTAGCTTTGTCAACATTTCTCTTTTATGTAAATGTACACAGAAGAGAATGGAGCAGTGAAAACGCTCTGTATGGTAACTGTAAGAAACATGCGCCTTTATGGGAATGCGGGTTACGGGACGTATTCGGGACTAGGGAACGGACGTTTGAACCAAGCACCAGACCATCCTGCGTTATGGCAGCTCATCCCGGTGGAAAATTCACGCAATTAAAAAAATTTCTTCAATTTAAACCTCGTTAGGAAATATCACAATCAGGAGATGGCAATTTATTGCGCCAGTTGAAAATAAGGAGGAATGTTCCGGATAAAATCAAGAAACTAGTCAATATAAAGTCGCATCGTTGCTGGATTTTGCTCGAAACATTCGGGTCAGATACGATTGATAGCGCGTAAACGGAATACCAAGTTTGAACTTACTGTGATTTTGTTTTTGTTTTTTGAGGAAGTTTCATTACAAACACACTCACAGTAGATATATATAATATATATGTATACGTACCAAACATTTTTTTCGATCCTGGAAGCTAAAAACAGGCATTTCTGAAAATTGTACAAAACCGCAACGTCCTCTACTAGGGAGTTACACAAAGTACAAGGAAATTTAGTTCTTCACCATACTACACACACACACACACACACACACACACACACACGTAAGGAAGCAACGATAGATCTATAGATCACGGTGGATTTAGCTTGATAGCTATTCTCTCTAAAAAAATCTTCACCTCTTCCCATTTCTAAATCTTCTAAAACTGATGAATATGTTGGACATGGTAGGATACCCATACAGGAGAAGCCTCAACAAAGACGGTTCCATAACTACAAAACAACCGACTATTACTTTCTTCGAATACCGTCCTCCTTCTGTAACTCTGTAAATAAAAGTCGTGAAACCTGACGCGGCATAAATCACCCTGCGTGTTCCACGAAGTTTAAAGCAAAACACTATATTTATTATTTGTAGATACTTATCTAGTATAAACTTTAGCCGCATACTTATCGCAATCTGGCCGAATTAAATGGAATATTTTACACAGAAATTTACAGTTTAATATTCGGATTGCTTTTGTTTGTTTTTTTTGTTTTTCTTCAGTTCCAGAACTAATTTTTAGTTCCAAAACAATAACAAACAAATAATAAACGGGCCCTATGGATTTTCTTCTTTTTTTTTGTTTTGGCAACCCTAAAACATTGTTTTTAATAAGAGAGAAGACAAAGAGCGCTCCGGCCAGCTGTTTCGCCTTCTTTCTCTTAATACTAAAATTCTCCGTTAAACCTTCTAACCAATTTAAACAATTATATAACTGGCAATTTTATTATTATACACTTTAATTAAAAAATAACAAACTTGAAATTAAACGTTTTAGTTTATATTGTTTTTGCCTTAATTAACCATTTTTATTTCTAGTGAATTTAATTTTTTTTTTTTTTTTTTTGTTTAATAATAGGACTAATAGCTATTCATTTTAACCTTACGATTTTTTTTTTTTTTTTGGTTGTTCCGATAAATTGCAACAATGAATATTGTGGAGTCATTGGTACTAACAATTGCGACTCACCATTTTGTCGAAATATAATATGTAATATATAATCCTTAATGTTTAGGCGTACCTTTTTTTGGTTTCCTTGGTCACCACTTATACGAAATATCAAATCTGAACTATTTAAGATCTTCCGTTTTTTTTAAGAAATGCAGACTATACACACACATAAACCAAAACACACCACGCATATACAGCCCACACAGACCGGAAGAGACCAATTTCTTTAAAAAAAAAAAAAAAGACACACACAGCGATCTCAAATTGTGTATATCCGTTGAAGAAAAAAAAAACATCGCAAATTTCCGGCGATCGCAATAATTTCTCTTACAACAGTAAGTGAAAGTGGAAAAAATCTGATGTGAAACGCTCATACGATTTTGCTTTCACTCGTCCTTGTTTATATGAAAAAAAAATCACAGAAAACTGATAAAACCCACCCCCTCTCCAAAAAGACCCCTCTTAAATGAATTTTTCCGGAAAATTGTTAGGAATACAAAGTTTTACCTTTTTATATATTGCATAATTCATAAACAAAATTTAAAGAAAATCATTTGTTGGCGTTTTCACGAAAATGTAAGGGAAGGAATTAGCTCAGTGATAAGCGTACTGGATTCCCATGCGGACGGCTTGGTTTGAGTCCAGCTGTGCTGCCCTTAGATTTTTTTTCTTCCTAGGACCCTCTACAGCACACTGTCCGGTGATGGGCAGTATTGTTTGTAACGAGAGAACATGTACGGAGGCCGGCAGTGCACTGAGAAGGCTTAGGGCGCCAATGACCATAGATGTTGAAGCGCCTTAAATTAAAAAAATAAATTAAATAAAATCTCACAAATCTGAAAAATCTATTCAGTAAAGTATTACTTCCGGTTGACCGATGTTGATCAGAACCTTATTGTCGAGTCCCTAGCACTTAAACTAAATATGAAGTTTGAACTTACTGCGATTTTCCGTTCTTAAGTTATACTGACCAGACACCCCCCCCCCATTAGGTGAAAACATATTTTTTCGTACTTAGGGGACCTCAAAACATGTATTTCCGTTGAAAATTCAGTTTCAAAAATTTGACAGATGGATTTGATACCAAGAATAAGAGAAAGTAAAAAAAAAAAATGTTTTTTTTAAAAGATTTACAATAAAAAATACACTTTAAAAATCAGATTTCATTGAATTTCAAGAAATATGTAAATTTAAGGGTGGACTTAAAAAAAAAAACTGACGGGATTGATCGTTAAGTTAAACCAAATAACTCCCGGTCTATAAAGGTCTCCAATATCTGCAATATTACCAAGGCGGTTATATTGCTTCCTTCCCCAGCCTAATCTCTACTACGTCATATTTTTGCATAATAAAATAAAAGAAAATAACTTTTCTTATGATTTTTACAAAATATTTTATTATTATTTCAACATAGATTATGAAAATGAAAAGCACTCACAAGATAAAAGTTAGACCGCAAAAATTCTGAATATCTTTGCAAAGTATAATTATTAGCATTAAGTTGAGCTGCTTTGTTTTAATAAATCATTTTATGGAATTTCGGCAGAAATAACTTCAAGAATTTTCCCCCCCCTCTGCAGGACCGGGGCTTAGAAATAGGCCAGCTCCTGTCCAGGATGTTGTAAGAAGCGACTAAAGGACCTGGTATGGTCCGGAACATACACTTCTTCCCACTTCATCCATTTGTTCTGATGGAGTTATAAATTTTGTACATGTTTTTTATTCAGTTTCCTTAGTAGCATCATCATAGACTGAGAAACCCTTAAAATTCTAAGCTAAGTTCTTTCCCTTTCGGATGAGTTGCGGTTCTTTGAAGTAGGCCCCTGGCACCTAAGACTAGAAGGAAGTTATATGCCAATTGAAACCAGGCTCAGAAGATAACGTGTGCATTATTATTTACAGGGTGACAAATTTAAGATCACAAGCTACCTATTTTCCTTCACAAGTACGCAAGATATAAAAAACAAAACGAAAATTATACCCCTTTTTTTTGTGGTGAACATAAATTTTACAAATAATGGATTATTGAATAGATGGAATTTCGGAATATGGGGAAATTAATATTACATATAGGACATGGAGTCAGACAATAATTTTGATAAATATGTGGTGCGGCCTAATAGAGGGAACAACTTATAGGTTCGCATTTTTACAATGAAACATTGAACGTAGACAGATATCATCATTTCTTAAGTGAGATTCTCCCAAGATGTGCCTTTAACACGTCAGTAAATGACTTATTTTCCACAAGACGGATGTCCAGCTCATAATACGAGGATAGTAAGGGGTTATCTAAATCGCATTTACCGGTGTAAAAGGATTGGCACACATGGTCCTATTCAGTGGCCCGCTAGCTCTCCAAACCCGACGCCTCTGGATAATTTCCTCTGGGGGATACACCTAAGTAAAAACACGCACGCGCACACACACACGCACAGAACATTCGCTGAAAACATTTTTTTTTATACACAGGAAACTTCGAAACATGTATTTCCGGTGAAAACTCAATTTTCGAAAACTTGATACGATCGCAATACTTCCTTTTACTAGGAGTAAGAGAAATGGAAAGATTTTTCCTTTTTCAAGTTATTTTGTTCTCTTATATATAAAACACACCACAAAAACACCTACGCACACCCACATCTTCCATATGCAGCGATAAGAATGAAAGTAATAAATGGTTTCTTGCATTCAAAAATCCCATACAATATATAAAACGTTGCCGAAACTTCCATCTCACGTTCTTCCATTCTTACAAATACCAAGACTAAAGGAGACTTTAGCCCAAGACTGAAAAGGGCACAGAAACCACACCGCCCAGAGGTTTTTCCACAAACAATAGTATCTTTTTTATAAAATGAAACAAAGAAAAAAAAAAGGGAGAAAATGTTAAAAAAAAAGAAAAAAAAAAGCGCTACACTGCAATGACTACGTACAATGATAGGGTGAGGATTGAGATTCAGAGAGAGAGAGAGAGTGTGAGAGAGAGAGGGGTGAATGCAGTGAGAGCATTCTTTAAATTATTATCCAACAACGCATGCGTATATCTTAATTATTTATAATTATTTTTTCAACCACTTTTTCCTTTTCTTTGTATCCCTGCATTCTCTCCCTGCTTTAGCGTTATTATATTATTTAATAACATATTCCTTCAGCATGAAGTTGTTAACCAGAATTTCTTCTTAATAAAAATAATATTTTCTATTATCTTTATTAGTGATGGAATATTATTGCCAGTATAATGGAGTTGATGAGGAAATTTTGGCGGGACCAGTCAATTTTAAAATCAAAATTTCTAATTTGTCCGCATCAGACCAACCCGACAGGACACTATAATTATTGAGTTGGTCGATGAAGCTGGAAATATCGCTATTGTGCGATCCGTCGAATATAGGAGATTATTTATCATCTGGAGATTCCTGATATTTACCAGATTTGCGTGTTTTTTTTTTTGTTTTTTTTTTTTTTTCCGGCGCATCGACTACGATGGTCATTAGCGCCTCTAGTCAATAAACCTTTCTCGTTCTATGGCCACTCGAGCTGGGATGGCACATCCTAACCTGTGTGACTTCCACGCACTACACCTTGCTCAGCAAGGCAGGATGGAGCCATAGGTGTTCGAAGATCTACCCACACATCCCCTCTTATGTCATCGATCTAGTCGACGAGGGGGAGTGTGGGTTTATTGTTTGTGCCATCCCTTATTTTATTAACAACTGGGGTAGACTTTTAATGTCAGAAACCTTACTGTTTAATTATAAAACCAAGTATATAAAAAGTTTAAACTGACTTTGTTAATTGATAATTTATTATAATACAATATGATATCGCGTAGGAGGCTATTTACTATACATATTCGATGTGTAGTACTTTAAACTAATGTTCCTACACATCCTGAAATGATCAAAACTAATGTAACTTAAAGCTATGGGGCTGAAATACTTTTAAAAATTTCTTTCAACCCCTGATAAAAGGAAACCTATTCTAAGCATTCATGCTAACATCCTCGCCAATAAATACTTTCATACTATTAAAAAACCATTCACGCTAATAAATACTTTCTTGCCAATAAATACATTCAAACTAATAAAACACATTCACGCTAATAAATACATTTTCGCTAATAAATACATTCATGCTAATGATTCATTCATACAACGCATTCACACATGGGGAAAGTACTCGATACTCCTTTCCCCTTTGTAATAAAGAAACTAACCTAACTGGGTGAAGTACTCGATATTCCTTCACCCAAATTTACCTAACCTAAGTACTAACCTAAATTTTGCTATAGACATTTATAGATCTTAAATAAGCAAATAGCCTCCTTATGTAAGGAGAACCCTCTTGAAGAATAGCGCGCTTGTCATGTGGCAGGCCTGCTCTTTCTCTCAGTGCATGCAGAGCCTGACACCCTTCCAACACGTGCGCCACTGTTAACCTTTCTCGGCATCGAGGGCACCTAGGTCTTCTTTCACCAATAAGGAGATGCCCATGGGTCACACGTGTATGACCAATCCTAAGCCTCGTCAGAATTACTGATTCATGCCGCGGGTAATCCTCGACTATAGCATTTTTCACACGTGGTTTAATTTCTTTCAGTTTTTCATTTATGATGTCCCACTGTGCTTGCCATTTTTTATTTATAATATTTTTCATATAAATTTGTATGTCAGTGGGACGGACAGGAGTGACACCTTCATTATTTGCCAAGGCAGCTGCTTTTGCAGCCTTGTCCGCCTTTTCATTACCGGACACTCCGATATGGCCCGGCACCCAGGCAAGTGTCACCCCCTGGCCACGTGTGCGTAGCTGCTGCAGTAATTTGTAAATATTAATGACCATTGGGTCTGTCGAGAATTTATCCCGGAGAGCCGTTAATACACTTAGTGAATCCGTCAATATTATTGCTTTCGTATAATTGTTATTTTTGATTAACTCTATGGCCTGGGAGATTGCGTACATTTCAGCTGTGTACACGGTTGTATACCGAGGGAGTGTCCAACTAAGGGTGACTCCCTCTGTGTACACAGCGCTACCAACGCCGTCGCCTATCTTCGACCCGTCTGTAAAGACAGGCCGGGAATCTTGATATAAATTTAGAAGTTCTAATAATTTTTGTCTATAGACGACGGGTGATGTTTCATCTTTTTTATGTATTGCCAGGCCTAAGCGGACGCTTGCGGAGGGTAATGACCAGGGAGGAAAAGGCGCGAAACCCCAACCCACCACTCGGCCCAATTCTATTCCCTCCGCATCTAATATTTCTTTAGCCCGGACCCCAAGGGGTCGCGTCCGCGAGCGTTGTAAACGAAACTCTTCATCATGTTGGCTCTCGAATATGGTGTGAAACAAAGGATGAAACCTTTTACCCCATATTCCGGCGATGTAGGACAGGGTCAGCTGCTCTCTTCTAAGTTGAGGAGGCAGCATACCCGACTCTACGTAGAGGCTCTGTAGTGGACTGGTTCGGAAGGCGCCTGTGAACAATCTAATTCCTTCATTATAAATTCTGTCTAGTAATTGCAGGCGTGACTTGCGCGCAGAACTGTATATTGGGGCTCCGTATTCCAGCTTGGAACGGGTAATCATGATGAAAATGCGCTTTAATATTTCGCGCTCTGTTCCCCATCTATACTTTCCTAAGAATTTCAAAATGTCGAGGGTTCTCCTTGCTTTCTTATAGGTATATTCTATGTGATCCTGCCAGGACAACTTAGTATCAAATATAAGGCCAAGGAAGCGAACGTTTTATTTGTACTCGATTGGTGTGCCATTTAAATATAGTGTTGGAGTTGTATGCTCATTTCTCAGTCTGCAAAAATGAAGGCACACCGTTTTGGTTCCCGAAAATTTAAATCCGTTCCTTGTTGCCTCATCAGTCACTCTATCTATTGCTCGTTGTAGGGTTTCTCCGACCTCGCCTAGGTTACTACCTGATAAGTAAATGGCAAGGTCGTCTACATATAAAGATACTTTTAATTGTTCACCTACAACTTCAGCTAAGCAATTAACTGCCATCGTAAAGAGAGTTACACTTAATACCGATCCCTGAGGGATTCCGTTCTCTTGAAAATACGGTTCTGATAGGATCGATCCCAGCCGCACTCGGAACCTCCGCGATTCTAAAAAACTCTGGAGGAACCTCGGCAATTTACCCCTCAATCCCCATTCGTGACACTTCCGCAGAATCGCATATCTCCACGTCGTATCATAAGCCTTCTCGAGGTCAAAGAACACGGCCAGCACGTGCTCCCTACGCATAAATGCGTTTTGCACGTAGACCTCAAGGTGGCCAACCTGATCCAACGTGGAACGGTATCTGCGGAATCCTGCTTGATGCTGGCTGTAAAGTCCTCTCGTCTCCAAAATGTATGTTAGTCTATAATTGATTATTGATTCGAGGACCTTACTCAAGCAAGTGGTCAATGAAATAGGTCTATAACTGGAGGGGTTACTGGGATCTTTGCCTTCTTTAGGGACCGGTATAATAATAGCTTCCCGCCAACCATCAGGGTATTGGCCGGTTTCCCATATACTATTATATAAACGAAGAAGGGCTTCTTTACCCACAGCATTCAAGTTTGTTATCATAGCATATGGGATTCCGTCCACTCCTGGAGCAGAATCTCTAGTCTTTTTTAACGCGTGCTCAAATTCTTCCATGGTTAGCGGTTCATTATATGTTTCAGTGATGGCAGTTTCAAAGTTGAGTGACTGTTGCTCCGCGTCACCTTTTCGCCGAAGGAATTCGGCCGAGTAACCCTGTGAACCGGACACTTTTGCAAAGTGTCTGGCAAAGGCCTCGGCCACATCTTGTGGCTCGGTGACGACGACATCATTAACTCTTAGGATTGGTATCGACGGTGTTTTACGGCCACCAGAGAGGGCTCTTACCTTATCCCACACCTCCTTTAGTGTTGACGATGTAGAAATCTTTGACACGAAGGAGGTGAGGGTTGTCTTTTTTGCTTCTCTGATTGTACGCCTCTCCCTGGCTCTTAGTTTTTTAAAATCTATTAAATTTTCTTCCGTCGGATACCTTTTGAATTTATTTAGGGCCCGCTTCTTGGCTGCATTGGCAATTCTACATTCCGGAGTCCACCAGGGGACGGGAAGTCTTACGACTCTTCCGCCTACCCGCGGTATGGAATCCCCGGCTGCTCGTATTAGCGCTTCCATGAAATTGTTTGCATCGAGAGTGACATCTCCTGTAAAAGAGGGAGTCACTACTCTAGCGGAATAAGCGGGCCAATTTGCTCTTTTGATGTCGTACCTCCAGGGAATTATAAATTCTGACCTAGAGATGGAGCTTGATACTAAGATTGGATAGTGGTCACTATGATATAATTCATTTAATGTGGTCCATTCCAAGCGAACTGCAATGGTGGGTGTTGCAAACACTCAGGTCAATAGCACTGAAGCTTCCTGAATGTGCATTAAAGTGTGTTGCTTCACCACTGTTGAGGAGCATCAAGTTAGCATTATCTATAATTCCTCAAGAGTTCTGCCTCGAGCGTCAGTTCTAGCTGATCCTCACCAGGTGTTGTAAGAATTAAAATCTCCCATCAACAACACCGGGGCAGGGAGCTGCGAGAGCAGGTTCTCCAGATCACCTCTCCGCCAGAATATATCTGGCAGGTAGATACTTGCTAAGGTGATCTGCAGTGGTGCAGTTAGACGCACGGCAACGGCTTGTAAATTAGTTTGAAGGGGTAGCCGTCTGCTGGGGATATTGTCCCGTACGCAAACGGCCACACCACCGTGCGCCCTTCCACCTGGGGCAGGTTGCACCTCTTTGCCATATACGACATATCCAGGGATTCGAATAAGTTGTCCCGGGCGAATCTTCGTTTCTTGGAGGCACAACCCAAATGGACGGTGTTCCGCCACCATTCGGCGTAATCCTTCCACATTATTCATGAAGCCCCGCATGTTCCATTGAATGATGGACTCACACATGTTGATCTTTAGTAGTGACCACGAATGGCAGGATATTTCTAATACATATACCTTTAATTAAAAAATTTTCCCCAAGAGTATTTATGTAATTGCGTAGATATATGGATACCGAATTCATAATTATTGTTATTATTATTATCATCATTATTATTACTATTTATTTATTTTATTTATTCAGTGGCAAATTTTGTCCTGGGCTTGCCTTTTGGCCAGCCTTTTTTCCTTCTTCTGGGAGGGTGGTCGGAAGTGCTTCCACCCTCCGATTCAGAGGCCTCAATGTCCGTCCCCTGCAGCTTCTATTGCTGCTTCGGAGAGCGGACACCCCGGCCAGAGGTCAGTTCTTTAGCCGACTTGATGCTTCCCCCCCTCGCAATTAAAATTGGTGGGGGTGGCAACATCAGTCCACTAATCCTTTTCCTCCTAGGGGAGCGTTTTGGTGGCTTAACCAC
>JAAEAF010004272.1:0-15711 GCA_011037195.1 Triatoma infestans
GTTTCCATCTAAAGTGCTATTTCAGTTTATTAGACAATTCTGCCATCTAAATAATGTTAATTAGAATTAAATATGTTGTTGAAATTCCGATTTGAAAAAATCGGATAACCGGAAGTGCGTTTACTTTACCACTTTACTAAATGATTTATTCACTTATTCGCAATTTTCTCAAAAATGGCTCCGACGATTTTTTTTGAAACTTCGTATATAAACTAAACATGCAAAGATCTACAACTTTTATCTAAAACATTTCTCTGGGAAATTTCTTTTAAGAGCACTTTTTAGGGGAGTGGTGGGGTTAGATTTTCATCAAAGTGCTATCCTAGTTCATTATACAATTCTATCATCCAACCATAATTAGTTAGAAATAAATAGATGGCTGAAATTCCGAGTTTCAAGAAAATGAGTAAACCGGAAGTGCGCTTTTACTGAACAGTTTTTCAGTTTTCGACGAATTTCATTAAATTTGGTACACAAACTATATAATTTGTCAATTATCATTTTTTCAGAACTGGAGTAAGAGAAAGTTGTGTGAGTGTTTCACACCAGATTTTTTTGATTTGTTGCATGTTTTTTCTAATCTTTGATTTTATTCTGGTGAGGGTTTGAAGAAACTCATCATTGTTGACTGTTTTTTAGAATTCCTCACTTTCTTGGCTGCAAGAACTTGCAGTTTCCTTAAAAGTAAATTTTGATGTACTATCGCACTCTTCTTGGTGTTCGTACCATTCAATAAATTTGGAAATCGAAATTTCGGCTTCGGTGTTAGTAATTTTTTTGAAATTTGAATTTCATCTTCTTCATTGTCGCTATTATTTTCATCAGTTGGATGCAAATTTGCAATTATTTCGTCATCACTCAAAATAGATTTTGGAAAATCCAGAAATTATATTGCGCCCGCGCCGTGTACAATAAAGAGTACAATAATATGTACATAATGTGTGGGCACAAAAACCGTGACGGATAATTGTAGGTGACGGATAAAAGAGTGACGGATAATCGAGACTGCACTGTATGTATATACATAAATCCTTATAACTTCTAGTTGAAACTTTTTTGAGAGATGTTGATGATAATTGGATATGGTTGTGTGGAAGTGCCCCACTAAACTTCCATTTCTGTAACTACATGGTTCCATGTTTATAGTAATGAGACGTGTTGAACCGCCTTGCTGGAATTTGAAGAAAATTGATTAACCGGAAGTGCGAATTTTAAATTTACTTGAAAACGGTTACAAATTTTTTTGAACATAGAATTTCACTGGACAGATAAAACGTATCACTTTTATTTGAACATTTAAAAAAAAAAAATAAATAAATAAATTTTGGGGTGTGTGGGATCTGTATGTTAAATTTCAAGTGTTATTTGGATCTGTTTAATGTTATTGACGTTTCTTTTATATTACATTATAATCGCTTCATCTTTTACCTACCTTGTTTAACTGCATGTAACCCCCACTGCCATATTATGGCTGTGAATCAAGACTGTAAATCAAATTTCAAGTTGAAATTTAACTGACTGGGACAGACAAAAGTGGGGTGGGTGTTTCACACAGTTTTTTTTTTTATTTCATTAGTTTGCACAGATTTCAGACAGACGAAATTGATAACTGATTTCAGGCCCAGTTTCTACATTAATCATTGCAAAGCAGACACATACAATTTTGTGTCATGCAAAGTACCTGATGATGGTATTCATTAACTTGCAATGTTACGGGATTTGTGGACATCGTTAACAGCATAGTTAATTGGAAATGTTATTTTTAAAATTGCCCCCTTATCTGGAGGGGATACAGAATGTAATCCCTAAAGACATCGCTAAACCACTTTGACACAATGTATTTCCATTGCACGACATTAGGTAATTGTTCCATTTAGAGATAATTATGCAAATGGGATGAATATCATTTCATTTTTACCTTGTTATGAGCCACCTAATTATAGAATTGGATTTTTTGTTGTCACCTGATATTTACTTTCTCTTTCTCTTACGTAAGTGATAGTGTTGTGTTCTCTTTCTCTTACGTAAGTGATTTTTTTTTTTTTTGAAGCGGAGGGCCAATGCACTGCGACCTTTCCGGTCTATTGTGCTATTCCCCCGGGTGCCGCAGGCTTGCCCACAGCACCCGAACAGATGTCCCAGCTGAACATCCGTTCTACAAAACCTCCATCAGTCTGAGATCCCTAAGGAATCCCAGTATCCTGACATGCTCTAGAGAGGGTTTATCCCCCTCCTCCACCTGGTAGCTACCCAGGTTCTTGAACCTTCTCTGAGTGGCAGCCTCACAGTCTGTTAGGAGATGTAATGGAGTTTCCTCCAGCTCCCCACAGAACCTTCATGAGCTGTCACTTTCCAAACCCAGCTTCACCAAGTGTCCTCTAAGTCGGCAATGCCCCGTGAGGAAATCCGTAAGAACACGGAGCTTGTTCTTGCTCAATCCAATGCAGGCCTCCGACCTCCGTTGGTTATAATTTCCCAAGCAGATCTTGGCCTGCCGCAACCCGGGGAGGGAGTACCAGAGTTGAGATCTCTTCGTCTCCTCCTCCTTCCTAAGTTCCTCCAACAGAAACTGGTCGCTAATCCCACAAAAAGGTTCCGGCCCCAGAAGTGGGGTCATAGCGCCTATCTTGGCCAGGGCGTCGGCCATCTCATTCCCTTCAATGCCAACATGCCCCGGCACCCACCAAAGCACAACTTTGTTCCTCCTGTCTAGATTATTAAGTTTATCTAGGCATTCCCAGACCATTTTAGAGTTGATAACTGATGCACTCAATGCTCTAATGGCTGCTTGACTATCGGAAAGGATAACGATATCCTGGTTCCTATATCCCCTATCGAGGTTAAATTGTACACATCTTCCAATAATGTATATCTCCGCCTAGAAGATGCTGGGAAATATACCAATGGGTTCCGAGTGCTTGATCCTTCGACAGATCACCTCCGGCCCAGTCCCCTCGAGGGTCTTAGACCCATCAGTATACCATTTAATGGCATGTTCCTTAATGCCCAACAGAGCGGATCTTTCGCTTCACTCACTTTTGGTGCCCAGCTTCAACGAAAAATTTTTAGTGAAGCTGTATTTCTTAATCATGCCATCTCTAGGGAGGTGCCCGATAAAGGAGCCCAAGGGTGAGAATAACCACTCCCTGACCCCCAGCCTCCCCTCTCCTCCTGCGCCACTCCTAGAGATCCTAGAAAGAGCACCCTTCGCCGCACTTTCCACTAGGTGCAGAGGTGACAGATTGAGGTTTACCTCAATCCCGGCGGTGGGACAAGTCCGTATGGCCCCGTCATGCAGCGAGCCGCTGTACCTTGTCAAGAGTCCTCTTGACTGATACTACTTTGGTCTTCCTAAACCACGCCACTGCGCCGTAGGTGATGAGCGGTCTCAAGGTGTACATCCACCGTAGGATACTTGGGGGGCATCCCCAGGTTTTGCCCTCCATCCTCCTACATCTTATGAGGGCGCCAGTGGCCTTACTAACAATTGATTCAATGTGTTTCTTCCATAGGAGTTTACTATCAAATGTTACCCTTAGGTACTTGACCTCCTTTTTCCACCCCAATTCTCCGGCTAGCCGGATACATTTCAGGCGTTCTTTTCCTAGTGAAGGGTATCGCAGTGGTTTTCGTTGGATTAACCTTCAACCCCACTGAGCCACAACACCCACTAGTAATATCTAACCCCCTCTGTATTATGTCACAGACGGTTTCTTCAAACTTCCCTCTAGCAATAATGACGACATCATCGGCATATCCCTGACAGGAAATGCGGAGGTCCGTCAGCTTGCACAGGAGCTCATCCACCGCTAGGCTCCACATTAGGGGTGACAAAACTCCCCCTTGCGGACAGCCACGAGTAGTGCGGGAGCGGATGGTCCGTGAGCCTACCTCTGTCTCTACCGTTCTTGTGGACAGCATTTCCATCATCCATCTGGCGGTTGTGCTGTCCACTCCCCCTACGTAAGTGATAGTGTTGGGTTCTCTTTCTCTTACGTGATAGTGTTGTGTTCTCTTTCTTTTACCTAAGTGATAGTGTAGTGTTTGTATCTAATTTTCGGAATTGAGTTTGAACCGGAAGTAGATATTTGGAGATAGCCTGAAAAGAAAAAAATCTTTTTAACGATTGCTTTCAATGTAGTGTGTGTGTGTGTGTGTGTGTGTGTGTGTGTGTGTCTTAAGTTACTACCATGGGATCACGCTCCAACATTTCGATCAAAATCCGTCAACCAGAAGTGCAGCTTTTCTGAATGTTTCTTTTTTTTTCCAGTTTTTGGCGATTTTCTCAAAAATAGCTCAAATGATTTTCTTTAAACTTCGCAGACTAACTACACATGTAAGTATCTATCATTTTTATTTGGAATGTTCCAAGAATATTGATTTTTCGGACGGTCCTGAGGTAACTGTGACATTTAAGCACTCTTCAAAAGTACCACTCATGAAAAGTTGAATGTGCGAATGTACCATTTATGGAATAATGTAAGAATTTTAATTTTGAAGAGAGTTAAACTCCGAATTCAAACCAACTATTTTATCTGTTTTTTTTTTTTTTTAATTTCCTCAGACATATATCCAACTATCATTGTCCTTTCTGTAACAGTTAAGTGTAAGTATCGCGGCCGTGTCCAATTTTCCTAATTGAGTTATCACGGTAAATACTTGTTTTGAAAACCCTTGAATACGAAAAATGTGTTTTTTTTTTTTTTATGAATAGTCTGTGTATGTGTGTGTGTGGGCGGGCGAATTAATACATTTCAAGTGCGAAAAATCGCCGAAAGTTCTAACTTGATTTCGGTTTATGTACAAACACCGCATTTGATATTTCGTTCTTGAATTATACTTTTCAAATACATAGACATACATATATATACACACAAACACACACTACCTGTGAAGATATATGCTAAATGTGATTTAAAGTTAATGCAGAAAAAATACAGTTATAATTGTGCGAAAATTTAAACAAAATTATTGATTAGTTTTTTAGCAATTACGAGTGTGTTTTCTTTTAATTTTAAAAGGAAATAGTAAAGTTGAGTGTAATATCACTGGAGTAGTAGGGAGAATAAGTAAGTTGTGATTTGCGAGGAGTGGGTACAGTAGAATATACTGGAGATTGCTTACTGTTTACATGTTTATATGAAGTTGTTTTATATGAATTAAAATAATAAACAATAAAAGTTAAAACATCATACTTGAAAGACATAAATAATAATTTAGAATAAGTATATTTTCGTACAGACACGCAGCGTATTTATATTGATTTTGTGGTACATGTAATTTTTTATTGATAGAAATACTTCACTTCATTAAGCGACAATATTCACTTCAATAAGACTTTTTCTATTATTACTTCCGTATTTTAAATTTGCAAATATGAATTGCAACGAGATGTTGACAAAAATAAATAGCATATTGGATGAAAAAAATGTTCTGATATTGTATAAAAAAAAAATGATCTTTGTAGATCGAATACTGATCTTGAAAGAGGAAATGAGAAATCAAAAAGTGAGATGGCAAACATAAAGCAAAAATTTGAAAGGTTGAGAAGTAGAATTTATAAGAATGGAACCTGAAAAACAAAAATTTGATAGTTCTTGGTCTGAAGGAAAATTAAATTAGAAATGTTAAGCATGAATTTGAGAAAGTGTGTGAAGAAGAATTAGGGTTGAGTATAAAAGAGAAAATAATAGCTGCTAAAAACAGATAGGCAAAAATACTACAAAGAAACCTATCATGTTGGTATTTATGAAAGTACAACAAGATGTGTATGAAATATTAAAAATTCATATAAATTGGGGGAAAAAAGTATTTGATAGACAGACATTACAGCCCAGTAATTCGCTACCAAAGAAGAGAATTTGTTTTTAATTAAACAAGAAATAAATAAAATGAAAGGTAAAGCAAAAACAGTAATGGGAAATGATGTATTATATTTGTAAATAATGGGGAATCCATATGGGACAGTGAAGTCGGTTTAGTATGTAAGGGTAATAAATAGCCGTGATAACTGCAGAAATGAACAAGGGAGTGAACTGTGTAGTGCGATATTCGTATATTGAATGGGGTTTGTGGCAGTGTGTACACATGTATGTGAAAGAGATGCAAGTGATATTATAGATTATTGATGTGCTCAGAGAATCTGCTATCTAAGGTGAATAATTTTGAAATTCTTAATTTTGCATTATCCTCTCATACCTTGCTACAATTAGAATTAAATTATAAAATAGATTACGAATTAGATAATGTAAAGCAAATAGTGAAAAAAAAGAAGATATTTAATAGATGGGATAAAAAATCCTCTTAAAGGTAATATAAAAAAGTTTTAAAAACAATGAAAGTTGGCTGCTTATTTTGAGTTTGTAAAAATAATAATGAAAATATTAATTATGTGGCGATTTGTCCAAAAATCATAAATTAGTTCTTTTGATGAATATATTATGCCGGGTGCCTGATGGCGTGGGACCTAAGCCTATGTGGCTTTTATCCCTCCGAGGCCCCCCATATCATCCCCCTTAGTTAATCTCCTCCGGTAGCTTACCGGTCAGTCTAAAATATTCCAAGATATCCTTAAACTCCAACTCGCCCAGCAATCCTGCGAGAGTGGTGCCCTCCCAAATACGGGAAACCTAGTACCTAGCGTACGGGACACTGACAAAATAGTGTTACACCGTTCCCTGACTCTCCGTCGTCGCAATTCTGCAAATGGGACTAGATGTCCTCCCTATGTTAAACAAGTGACTAGACACCCAAGTGTGTCCAGTCACTATCCCCACCAAGTTCCTCAGGCCTGTCCTACTGAGGGACAGGAGATACTCCGAAATTCCCTGCTTACTTGCTTTTATAAATCTATTAGCTTGGAGGCACCCCTGCGTGTCCCCCCAGCATTACTCCAGGACCCTCATCTCCTAAAGTCTAATCTCTTTGTCGCGAAACTTCTTTGTGACGGCAAGGGCTGGTTCAGGACCACAAAATGGTAATGATGATCTCTCCCTAGCCAACTATAGAGACTACCTTACCCCTCCGAGCCAAAGCGTTAAGCCTTTTCCTACATTCTCCCACTAGTTTCGAGCTCCACCATGGCTTACTCAAAGTCCTCAGTGCGGCCTGACTATCAGAGAAAATCCGCACCTCTTTGATCTCTTCCTGCCACTCCTCCACAAGGCGGCAGCATTCAATAATGCCCACCACCTCGGACCGGAAGACAGTGGCCAAACCACCCAAGGCCACCGAACTCCCTCTATCCAACCCCTGCAACCATGCTCCCGCTCCTGACAGGCCAGTCCCCTCCTGCCTAGAGCCATCTGAATAGCAGCGAATAATGCCGTTACCCGGCTTTTGATGAATATAAGTGTGTCATTTGATAATAAAGATTGATAATTAATGTTTGGTGCATTGATTTGTTATATCGGAGCAAAGTTGGCTGGTTAATTTGAGTTTTTAAAAATAATATGAAGATTTTAATGATTAGTTTTGATCAATTGTATATCATTTAGGAATGCTGAGCATAGAGTTAAACGATTATAATGAAAGGTTGTACAGCGAGAAGCTCAACCAATATAGAAATAACAACTATAAGCATATCAATTTTTAAAGAAAACTACGTACTTTTCGTACTCAGGACCTCTAAAAGCGGGGCAAACTTAATACTTTCCACTGCAGCAATTCCTCCTACGTTACCTCAAAATTAGACTCGCTTCTGCTCAAGGGCGGGCCAGATGGCTTTAGTTAGTAAATCCACTAATACGATTGAATATAATGTACTTATTATTTTTCTCTTGGTCCCGGTAAGGATTACTTTTTCCTCCTTAAGAGGAAGTACTGCGATCGTGACAAATTTTGGAAATTAAGTTTACACAGGAAATAAATGTATTGACGTTCACTGAATAAGAATAAAATGTTCTTAGCAAAGGGCTGTGTGTGCACAAAATATAGCAAAAAAGAAATATCACTGGAAGCTGAAACTTGATATTTGTTTACGTATCACCATCGCATCTGACACGAGGATTTAGATAAAAATCCATCAACCGGAAGTGCGACTTTACTGATTTTTTTTTTCAGGTTTTGGCATTTTTTTTTCGAAAACGGCTTCTACCATTTTCTTTAAACTTCGTATATCTAAACAGATTTTCAGCTTTTATCACTTTTATCTGAAACTTCCATGAAAATTGATTTTGATTGATTTTGGGGGAGATTGTTGGCAGGGGGAAAATTTATCTTTTCTCTAAAGTACATAGAATATATGGTTCCACCCTTTGTATAATATTAGGGCACATTGGTAGCAATGCTCGAATTCCAGATTTGTAGTAAACCCATTAACCAGAAGTTTAACTTTGTAGTATAGGGTTTTGAGTTTTTGGAATTCTGTTGATAAGGACACCATCAACTTTTCTTTATATAAACTTGGAATACTTACTGCACAGATATAGAAATCATTTTTGCGGAATATTGATCTTAGGGATGTTCAGGGGATCTATGCGTGGGCTTAAATTACATACAAGTTTTCTAAGGCTTACGATAGAGGGCGCTGCTTACCATACATCTGTTGAGGCAAGCAAGTGTAATCCTCTTCATTTTATTTATAGTAACGCAAGCCAAGCAAAATGTTTAGTTAACATAAAGTTTAAAAACAACTTGTGTATTAGAATTGTAGTAGGATATCAGGAAACTAGGATATTAGGATACTGGGATATTAGGATAGTAAGATATTAGGAGTCAAACAATTAAGCAATAATAATAATGATTCGGAATAATAATACTGTCGTCGTATATTAGAGGAGAATTGTCTGCAGTGAGGGTCCTCCAAGCAACAATCCATTAAAAAAAAAAAAATGTCCCAAATAATGTGATTGGTATCCATGTGTGTAGATAGTGTGGTATCTGTCTGTGTAGATAGTGTGGTATCTATGTGTGTAGATAGTGTGGTATCTATGTGTGTAGATAGTGTGGTATCCATGTGTGTAGATAATTTTTTTTCAGGGAAAAAGGACCAATAAAAAGGAATAGATTAATCTCTTTAGTTAGCATTGCAAATTTAAAGAAAATCGATTCATTTCAAGAAAAAACTGAAATACTCAGAAAACTATGGGAAAAGTGGCACTTTCGGTTGATTGATTTCACGGTTCAAACTTGCAATTTTAGTAATGCAATTAATATACCCTTGATTTACACATAGGTGGTAGACGTGAAGGGGCGCGCACAGCAACGCCTAACATGCAATTCCCTCAGGAATATTAAAAAATAAATTTAACTAGACAAATGTTACAAACAAAAGTAATAAGCCTATATATATGTGTGTGTACTTAGTAAACGAAACTTAAAGAAAATCGTTGGAGACGAATTTCGAGAAATTGTGGGATAATGTGTGTGTATGGATTTTCACCGAAAACTTGTGTCGCGTGCGTGCTGCTAGAAGGAAAGATTTTTAGACGTAACATTAACTTTCAGCTTGCTGCAATTTTTTCGTTTTTGAGATATTTGGTTCACCTGATAATTACTATTTTCCTGTCCATTACTTAAAATTGACAACTTGGAACATTTTTTTGACAGAGTGTACCGTTCAAGTTTTTATGTTTGAATACATACAAATCAGAAGTGGCCTCTTCTTTCACAGACTAAACCACAAATAAATACATTATATTACTATGTACACCTTCTTCACAAAAAAGACAAACAATTAAGCAATAATAATATAATAATAATAATAATAAAATAATGATTCGGAATAATAATACTGTCGTCGTATATTAGAGGAGAATTGTCTGCAGCTGAGGGTGCTCCAAGCTACAATCCATTAAAAAAAAAATGTCCCAAATAATGTGATTGGTATCTGTGTGTGTAGATAGTGTGTGTGGTATCTGTGTGTGTAGATAGTGCGGTATCTGTGTGTGTAGATAGTGTGGTATCTATGTGTATAGATAGTGTGGTATCTATGTGTGTAGATAGTGTGGTATCTATGTGTGTAGATAGTGTATAGTGTACATTTGTGTGTAGATAGTGTAATTTGTACATTTATGTGTAGATAGTGTGGTATCTATGTGTGTAGATAGTGTAATGTGTACATTTGTGTGTAGATAATAGTGTGGTGTCTTTGGTTGTAGATAGTGTAATGTATACATTTGTGTGTAGATAGTGTGGTATCTGTGTGTGAAGATAGTGTGGTATCTATGTGTGTAGATAGTGTGGTATCTATGTGTGTAGATAGTGTAGTATCTATGTGTGTAGATAGTGTCGTATCTATGTGTGTAGATAGTGTGGTATCTATGTGTGTAGATAGGGTAATGTGTACATTTGTGTGTAGATAGTGTGTGTAAAGTGTGGTATCTATGTGTGTAGATAGTGTAATGTGTACATTTGTGTGTAGATAGTGTCGTATCTATGTGTGTAGATAGTGTAATGTGTACATTTGTGTGTAGATAGTGTGATATCTATGTGTGTAGATAGTGTAATGTGTACATTTGTGCGTAGATAGTGGGGTATCTGTGTGTAAATAGTGAATGTGAAAATTTGTGTGTAAATAGTGTGGTATCTATGTGTGTAGATAGTGTGGTATCTATGTGTGTAGACAGTGACGGTATCTATGTGTGTAAATAGTGTGGTATCTATGTGTGTAGATAGTGTGGTATCTATGTTGTATTGTGGTATCTATGTGTGTAGATAGTGTGGTTCTAGTGTGTAGATAGTGTGGTATCTATGTGTGTAGATAGTGTGGTATCTATGTGTGTAGACAGTGACGGTATCTATGTGTGTAAATAGTGTGGTATCTATGTGTGTAAATAGTGTGGTATCTATGTGTGTAAATAGTGTGGTATCTATGTGTGTAGATAGTGTGGTATCTATGTGTGTAGACAGTGACGGTATCTATGTGTGTAAATAGTGTGGTATCTATGTGTGTAGATAGTGTACCAAGTTTAAAAAAAAAACTAGGAGCCCATTTTCGAGATAATCGCGAAAAACTGAAAATAAAAAGAAAACCATTCAATTGCGCTTCCTGTTGGTGAATTTTGACCGAAACTTTACTATCAGATGCACTGGTGGTACGTGTAAACACTGGAATATCATGTTTGAGCTTCTTGCGAATTTTCATTGTTGAGACATTTTGTTCAGACGCGCGCGCACACACACACACACACAAACATTTGCAAAAAAGTATTTTTCTTAGTGAAAATATATATTTCTGGTGATAACTCAATTGCGAAAATTTGACGCGATCATAATTCTTCCCGCCTATGGTAGTAAGAGAAAGTTAAAATGTATATACGATAAAAGTGATAGGCTTATTGTGTTTAGTATATTCGATTTTTTTTTAAAGAAACTCGTTTGAACCGTTATCGAGAAAATCGTATAAAAGAAATCAGTAAGGTTCAACATTTCCGGTTGTATCGCTTGCCGTGGTCCCGAACACAATATTGGAGCTCGCTGCGATTTTTGTTTTTAACAAGTATTTCAAGTGAAACTTCAATTTCTAAAGGTGGAAGCGATCCCAATATTGTCTCCTATCGCGGCTACAGGAGTACGTGAAAAATCTTTTTTAATAATAGAACTTAAAAATTATGATATCTAAGGAAAAAAAAACAAATAAAAATTAAAAACAAAAAACAAATAAAATTGCAATTATAGAATCACTTGTGTTTATATTTAGAGAATTAAGTTAGGGAAAGAAATGTGGATCGCCATTCAAGCGAACGAATAAACATGGCCTGGTGTTAGAGCAGCGTGCCGCTATTTCTCCTTTATTGATTTATATTTGCTTCGCTATAAATACTCTTCTATAAGTCTACTTGCAAAACAGACTTAAGATATTGGCTTTTCTTAACTCATCCAATTATAAATGGTTTGAAATTTTAGATGTTTCTTTACATAATGTTTTCTACGGTGAAGCTATTGTTGGTGACCGTGTTTTGTGAATTGAAACAAATTGGACTGAACACTCGCAACCGCTCTCTCTCTCTTGCTGCATGATTACAATTCTGATTGGCATATTTACTTGAAACTTGCGGTGTTTACTGAAAGTTTAGTTGGGTCATTACTCATTACATATAAAGAAAGGTGGTGGCGATTATACTCGTTCACCTGATAGTGCTTGTGTGACGAATAGCAAAGATAGTAGCACCACTTTTAAATAAGTAATAACACACCAGATACCCTAGAACACACCTAAAACAGTTTTGCTCGGAAAAATATTTCAAATAAAAGTGATAGGAGTAAAGTCGCACTTCCGGTTGATGGATTTTGATCATGATGCGATCGTACATAAGATTAACGGGAATATAGTTTTTTTTTTGTGAAATTTGCTCTCACACACACCACACACACACACACACACACACACACATATATGACAAGACCATTAGTCAAAAGCATTTTTTCTTAATCAGGGGATCTCTAAAACACATATTGAGAGCTAGTTGTGTGCAGATGTTGACTTCTCATTTATTGTTTCGGTTCACTTTGAGTGAGGAAAATAAGGCAGATACTTCGGGAAGGGGCATTTGATGAATGGGTGAAGTGCAAGTGGCTAGGGATTGGTGTTAATCATTTTAAAGAAGTTTCACAAGGTAACCGACTAGAGCTGTTAGGTCAACAAACAGCTGCTTTCTGGCTCGAAGTGGATCAATGCCATAAAACTGAACGCAAACTACGCTCCCCTTCGTGGTGTTCCTGGTGTTGGCAACCAGGTGGCAGGAGATATTGGATCCCTCTGCCGCAAATGCAGCCGAGAGTCTGGAACACCAGCTCACGTGCTGGGTAATTGTCCAAATAACATGCTTCTTGTCACTCGACGCCACCACCGAGTAAAACACACACACTGATGGAGCTTCTAAATGATGGAGGCTATGAATGTTTCGAGGAAGTGTATGGCATTGGCACTGAGGGATCAATAAGGACAACGCAGACATCATAGCATTCAAAAAAGGATCAAAGGAAGCACTGATAATAGCCCCTATAGTGCGGTATGAGAACAATGATAAGCACCAAGCCATGAACGTTCACCTCAAGAATAAGTCCATTTATGAAAAGTGCATCCCCTACTACCAAGAAAAATTCAGGGAGCAATTTGGGGAAAGAGGATTTCAGATCCGTGGGCTTTGGTTTCGGTCAAGGGGCACCGTACCGAGGATGACCTTAGACTTCTTCAAGGAAGTATGCATTGATCAGGAGAATTTAGGGAGTGTAGGGGAGTCCATAATTATAGATTCTTTGGGGATAATCAACCATCACATCTATGGTTGACGGCGCTGTATGACTCTCTTCCTAGGCATAGTGGCATGTATCTGTACATGCTTAGACTCGCTTTTCCCGCTTAAAAATTAGGGCACAAATGCATATGTTGCATGCATGACAACGTAGTGTTTTATCTACACACTAAGGCATTTTTTACATGTACATAAGGACTATACATATTATATTTATGTATATATATATATTTCTCGTTAAATGTCTGCTTTCAATGTCCTCGTGACTGATGAGTACGCTGTGCATCCCAGCAACTCAACTCAGTTGAGCAGTCTCACTGACCAAGGTCGTGTATCTCTCACCATTCAGTGCTGAACATTTCTTAGAAAGATATTGAGATAGGTAGCTAACATTCCATATACTCAATTTTAATATACGATCGTTTTTCTACCCTTTCACGTTTTTCACGAAAACAGCTGCAATGATTTTCTCCAAACTATTGTAGTGGCATTTTGTGGGGAATAGTATTCAACTTGAAGCTCACGAATCTCTCGGATCAGTGAAGCTGAGATACTGTCAGCATTTTGTAGTTAAACAAGAGAAAGAGTAGCTTAAGGCTAATAGAGCATAGCGCACTGGCGCTAATGATCTGGTAGACTAAACTGGTACAGTGTTGCCTTTCTTGAAGATTGAAGATGCTATACCTCTCGGTAGAAAACTCGCTCGTTTTTATGGTAGTCGAGGCCAACCCTTCAATTCCCTTCTTTTTTTTTCGTTTGTGCGAAATTTGTGGCGTTAAGTTTCAGTGTTAAGGTTCAGTGTTGTGTAGGGATGGTTGAATATTATGTTAGCGCAGTCTATGGACGACTACAATGTAATTACTTCTACTACCAGCCTGGGTATGTTAGTTGTCCCCACCACCACCTTTCTATATTTCTATTTGGACAAATGATAAAATTTTAAATTTAAAGACAACTTGTCATTTTATATACAATTTTATTAACAGCAGTAAGAGAAAGTTGTGTAAGTGTTACGCACCGGATTATTTATTTCAAGTCAACATACAACAAAAAAGTTTGTAACGAGTGTTATGGTGTTTGAACAAAATATCTCCACAAAAAAGTAAAATCGCAGCAAGCATTAAATTAGGTATTCCATTTAGGTACTACCATTGCATCTGACACAAGGTTCTCGTTAAAAATCCATCTACCTGAAGTGCAAATTTATTTTTTCACTTTTTTTTTTGCGATTTTCTCAAAAGCGGCAACGATTTTTTTTTTTTTAAATTTCGCCTACTATCTATAGACATAAAGGGTTATAACTTTTATTTGAATCATTTCCCCAAGAAAGTTGATACTTGGGGTTGTTGGGCAGCTGGCAGTAAGCCTCTGAAGAGCCTCCTTACTGTGATCAACCTTAATGTAATCTATACAATATTAAGAAACATTAATCAAAAAGGCAACTTTACAAAATTTGTTGGTAATTTGGGGGGGGGGTTGGGAAATCTGATACTCTTGATTTAAGGTTCCGCTTTATTGGGACCACACTTGAGGGCAACTAAATATTCCAAGTTTTGTTATTTGTTATTTATTAAACTGCAGTGAAAGAAAATGTGTGGGTGTTGTCACCAGATTTGTGTCCCTGTCACTTGCTGACGGAGCCCAAAAAAAGAAAAGTTTCCTGTGTGTGTTTGGTAACACTTTGCTCGCTTTCCACCAAAGTATTGCATTTTATTTACTCAATTAAATCATAAGGATAAATAAGGCAACAAATAAATTATCTGATACGCAAAGTTGCTTTAAGAAAACCGGTTTGTCCTTCATGTAATTAGGTTATTTTCCGCTGCACGGTTGCCGGCTGTAATGTTATCAGTATGATATGTAGTAAGCGATATGCAGCATAAAGAAACAAATCCACTGTCATCATCTGAGAATGTTTAGTTATGTTTCTAGAAGCAAATCTTTCTCAGAATGCATTCACTGCAAGCCACTGCGTTTAAACACAAATCTGTTGTGAAACACTCACATCAGTTGCTCTTATTGCAACAATTTAATTGACTCAGTTTTCTTTAAAATTGCAAAATTAACAAACGTTTAGTGGGAGTGGCCATAAATAAGATGGTAAGGGTTATATATTGTAAACTTTTTTCCTCTACACTAGCTACTGCAACTAGTTTTAAGTGGGTTCGTTTAAATAAAATACTCTAAACTTCAATAAGAAAAAACACCAATTTATTGTTTTACACAATAAATTACAAATACAACACTTAATAATAATTAATTCACAGTTTAAACCAAACAAAAGTTCACTTTGTTCACTTTTTATACACTTTTCACAAACGCACACTTCGTTTGTAACAAGAATCTCTCCAAACTCTCTGTTGTCCCCACTATTTATACCTGTAAAGAAGGGTCTAGAAGGTTATCGATTGTTCTAGAAAGGGCTAGAGAGCGTCGCCAACGCTTCCTAGCGGCCACTAGGAGAACTTGAGGTACCTGCTTTCTCTCCTAGATGGCAACAGTGGCTGCGATTACA